>JAKCPI010007669.1:0-11133 GCA_023213315.1 Euborellia annulipes
TTATTCCATACATAACCATACTGTATATTATTGAATCAATAAAAAAAATAATAATCTGAAGAAAAATAAGTATGTTTTATATTTAAATCAAATCTTGCGTAAATTTTAGGATTAATGATTGTTACTATATCAATCTAAAATATTAAAACAAAATTATCAAATCATCAGTACCAAAATCAGTAGAAAAGCTATGAAGGGAGTAATAAATAAGCAGCAGAAATTATTATTTCCTTTTACCGAGTTTGAATTGTTTATTATGACAATTTCAACCCTCGATCACTTCATTAACCTTTCTGATTCAAAAAAAAAAAAAAAAAAAAAATTAGCATAGTTTATCTAAATAAATCTTTTATTTTTTTTTACGTCATCATGACTGTCAAATAGAGAGAGAAAAAAAAAAGTTTATGTTACGTTGATTAAGATTGAAATGTCGGTGTGGGAATAAGTAAGTAATAAATCTATTAAATTAATTTCGTAGTAAAAAAATATAATTGAACAAATTGAAGGCGGGAGAGAGGAAAAAAACAAAAACATCACCTCTCTAATGCCTATTGGCACCTGTGTGACAAAAAAGCAACCAAACCTGGTGTGAGTGTCTCCAATTACGCAACGATCTCTCTCCAGAACAATATAAGGTCATCGACGAAAGGAATGCCTTTTTTTTGGGATTGGATTTGTTTATAAACATAAAACTTTTATCCTCATTAGTCGTCAAGTAATAATTTGACCAGAAAATATTCCCAAAAAAAAAAAACTAATGAACAAGTCGGAGTGAAAATATTTCTTTTTCTTTTGGGCGTGGAAACAGACAGACAGACAAAGTTGTGAGTATATATAAAACACAACAAAATGGCTCAAGGCAGGCCACCTACCATCTCTAGTTTAAATCGTTTTTCAAACTACTTAAAAAAGCATATAAGGCGATGGCCATAAAATATATGCACTTTGGTTTTATTCTTTTTTTTTTTTTTTTTTGGAGCAATCAATTAAATCTGGTGACCTCCTTGACATTTGGAAATGGGCGTAATTAGTGGAGGGAGTGATTTAAATCCTCACCTTCGATGACGTTTTAGGGATTAAGGGTATAAAGTAGGAGGGGAGCAAACCAAAATTAAATATACAAATTAAACACTAGGTTATTTGTTTCAAAGGTTTTATTAGTCACACCAGATTTTGTTACCATGGCTTCTACTTTTCCTATGAAGCATAAAGAGTATCTAAAAAATAATTGATTTTTAAACAAAATCGTTAAAACCAATTGTGAGAAAAAAATGAAAAAGTACATCAGTAAAGTACTAGTACTATTTGGTTAATTGGAATGAAATTCCTGCCCATGCTTGGGACATGAATACTTAGCTAAAGTATAAAATTTGAGTATCGAGAGTTCTTTCCTTATTGAGTTATTTAATTTAATCCCCATTTTTTTGATGTTTCAGTTGAAATTCATTCAAATGATTGTGAAAATGACGTCAAATTCGAGCTAAAGGGAATCGCCTCCTTTTAATGGCAATTTCAAGAAAAGCAATAAAACAGCCATTTAAAAGCAATAAAATCCCTTTCAGAGAAATTTACATAAACATTATGTTTTGATATTTTAACTGGAATCGATCTTCTTGAAATTTAAAATTTTTTCACAATAAATTAAATTGATTTCAAGTGAAATATCAAAAAATGTGTGTTAATGGGAATTACTCAAAAACGAAAAAACTCTCGATACTCAAATTTTATACTTAAGCCAAGTACCTATGTGGCAAGTATTTCAAGAAATTTCAATCACATAGACCAAAGTGTACTAGTACTTTACTAATGCATTTTTTCAGTTTTTTTTTCGATTTCTCAAAATTCGCTCTAACGATTTTGATTAAAATTCAAAAATCAATTATCTACACTTCAAAGTTTATCTACAGAATAACTCTGTAACTTTAACATATATCGACCCTCAGGCTTGGCGTAGTTGGTAGCGCGCCTGCTTTGTATACCAAGGTAGGGTACGGATCCCAGGCAGTCCGATGATTTTATTTAAGCTATTTGGCTTGCATAAGAATGCCTGGCATATTTACAAATAACGAGTTTAAAGTCCTAAATATAGGCCTAAAGTTGCAGAAAAGAAGAAAAACAAACTATAAAATGATACGCCGATTTCAAAATAAGGGTTGCAATAATCTCGACTTAATTATGCCCATTTGCAAAGGATCCAGAATCTGAGAGGCCAACTATTAAAATAAAGAATTTCAAAATTGAAATTAAGTGATTTCTTTTTTTGGCTCGAGCGTTTAAGTTCAATCACGCACACACACACAGACTTGACCTCTTGTAATGTAATGGTTATCCTTAAGAGATGATCCATTAAAGCCCCCCTCACAAATATTATTATCTCGTAATATTCTCATGTGATGTGAAAATGCCGGGCAAAAAGAAGTACACATCATCTTTCCCTTTTTTTTTTTTTTTTTTTTTAAATTCGTGACGTGTTTTTTTTTCGCCCCCGTAGCTTTCCAAACTTTAACAGACACGCATACAAAACTCTTTTGCTGCTGCTGCAGCATCCAAAGAGATTGATCCTCTCTCTCTCTCTCAGCGAAATCGCATTGCAATTTGCGTAAGAAGTTCAACCTGTACTTCTTCTTCTTCTTCATAGATAGTTTCCCAACAGATCATCATTACTAATGCCAATCCTGTCCTGTGAATGAGTGCTATTAAAGGATGAACCACGTAATAAAAATAAAAAAATAAATTGAGTTAATTCCTTGATCTAATTTAGATAACGCACCATATTTGTTCAAGGACTAAATTTTAACCCAAAAAGCGAAAACGTTTTTCTTTTTTTTGTTATTTAATGTTGTTGATCTCTTACCTTTTATTTTCACAGGAATTTGTTTTTGTTAAGAAGAATTTATTCAGAGACTTACCTGAAACAAACAAAAAAAAAAAATATTAATCATCATATCATCATCACATTATACTATAGGTGATATAAAGCGCTATTGATACTTATTTTTAAGTCATACTTAAATTGGGCGGTGCAATTGGGCATTAGGTCTAAAGCTATTGGCCTGTAGGCTTTATAAAATTATACACTGATAGGCACAAGTCAGAATGCTCTATCGCAAGTGAAAGAATATTTTCAACATTCACAGGAAAAGGAATAAAATTTAATAGTTCTTTATAAAAAACGTCCCTTTCTTTTTCTAGGAGGGGACAACAGAGAGGGAATTTTAAAACCTTCCCCAACAGCACAAAATATTGCAGCAATGTTGCAGAAACATTGCGAATCTTGGCAACATTGCAGCGGCAATATTCCAAACTAGCAATATTGCTGTTTGAGCTGCAATATTGCATCAATGTTGCCGCAATATTGTCAACATTGTGCAAGATTGCAATATTCCGTGCTGTGTGGGTTATATTTTGCAATTGCTCGCCGAATGCGAACAAGGCGGTCCAGGGAGGAACCCTCCTGGGAAGTGGCGGGATATAGCCTACCAGTTGTGATATTAATATGTGAATTATGGCTGTTGTGTATTATTCTTAAAGAAAGGAGATATGCAGCCAAGAGAATAAAAAAAATTTTAAATTATTTTTATTCGGGACCAAAGGTTGTTATGATATACACCATAGGCGCAGCCAGGGGGGTTTGGGGGTTCAACCCCCCCCCCATGGAACCCAAGCCATGACTAGATATTTAATACAAACTATATTTCACATAGAGTAAGAGAAAGTAAAATATAATAATTTACTCTAGCTAAAAAACAAACAAAAATGATTTATAAATACCCTAAAATAATCTTAAATTTTTGAAAAAAAATTTCTTGATCCCCCATCAAAAATTTCTGGCTACGCCAATGATATACACAAATGGGCGTAACTTCTCTTTGGCTGGGAGGGGGGGGGGGGGAATGGGACCAGCTAGCCTCCTGGAAAGCCCCATATTTTCACAATTTTTCTTGAGGCAGGGAGCTTTCTGGGGGGGGGGATCCCCCTAGTTACGCCAAAGTATACACAAATATTGAGAATAGCATCTTTTTTTGTGTAATGGAAGTGCTCTGTTCGTTTATTTTTCCCAATCATAACAACCTTTGGTCCCGAAGAAGGACGCGATTGAAGTCCGAAACGTCACCCAAAAGAATTTAAAAATTTGTTTTTATTCCCCTGGCTGCATATCTCTCGTTAAGAATAATATTAATATGGTAAGAGAGAGGAATAACAGCCACCAAGATCATTGTTGTTAAACAATAGCTGAATTTAGGTTGGGTGGCCTCGAAAAACAAACGTGTGGAGCGTTTCCTAATAATTATCAATATATTAAATATTTTACAATCAAACTAAACTCTAATGGTCTATGAAGAAGAAAAAGGAACTAAAATAATTGAGCAGAAGATAAATAGTCAGTTAATAACTGATAATGAAAAGAAAGAAAATGCTTTTTTAAATATAATCTAAAGAATTCACCATTGGCATTAGTTGAAACATTCTTAAATTTAATTAAATTATAGATAAATGTGTGCTGACGGATTAATGTCAATCTCCTTCCCTCCCCCCTCCCCCTCACGAACATCCTGTATACCATGGTATTATAGTTCTTGAAGAGCTCTAGTAAAAAACATAAATAGACCTACTAGATTTTCCTATATACGTTACGTGCACTGACATCCCTTTGAAGGAAAGTAAAAAAAAAAATACTTTCTCCTTGCTTGGTATTTTTCTCCTCTATTTTGATTTAATGATTCATCCTCTCTCCAAAGGTCAAACGTTTAGTGATTTACTTGTATTTATAAAACATGCTATTTGGCTTGATAACTGTTTTTATATATTATGTGTGTGTCTTATATAAAGATATTTTTTATTTTTTTTAATATTTTATCTAAATATATTCATTACAAATCAACGATGTAAAGTGATTAATAATAAACGCAAAGAAGATATTAATTAATTAAAAAATTATAGGCAATCAAGTTAAAATTATTATTATTAATTTCAATAAGTTAAATAAACATTTATCAAGCTTGCCACAAAGTGTTTAGCTTTAGCGTTAAGTCATAAATAAAATTTTTATCAAAATAATCATTTGTGAAATTAAATTAGCAATTATTAATCTTAAAAAAATAAGCAAAATTAATATTATTCTTTGCTCTTGGAGTAGTGACACGGCTCTTGTTAGAAATTCATTTAAAAAAGACCACCTGTGAAAGAGAATTAATCAAACACCCGAGGACTAGATCTTAAGAATCGATTTTCGATTTTGGAATCAACTTGATATTTTTCGATTCTCGGAATCGATTAATCATTTCTAAAAGTCGACTTATCGACTTTCAAGCCGACTTTTTAAAAACTCAGTAAATATTAAATATATTTATTTATTTATAATATAATATTTACTAAGTATTTAAACATTTTATTAAATACAATACACACAATTATTGTTTTCAATATTTTTATAAAAGAATATTGTATCCAGAAATTGCACGTGATATGCCACCGAACATTAAAATAAAATATGAAAATTGAGTATCAAAATAAAACATTAAAATTTAGGAATTAAGAATGCCACATATGTTCACTAACCGATCTGAGAAAGCGTGTTGATTGGTGTGTATGCGTAGGTTTTAAAGGGAAGATGAAAGTCAATCAATGAAAACGTTACAAACTATATTAACATCGTATACTAAGTATTGTAAGAAAAAAGTCGAAGTCGTCGAGTGAGAATCGATTCTAATCGACTTGAAAGAGTTCCAACTCGATTCTAAAAAATCGATTCTTGAGTAAAGTCAGAGTTGACTTTTGCTTCCCTACTTGTTCTAGATAATAGATTTTTTTTCCCTCCTGCAGAAAGGAGGAGATGTTTTAAGAATTAACTAAAGAGATGAACTCTTATATAATAACTAAGAGAGAAAAAATCAAGTTTTTGATGATCCACGACTTTTGCCCAATTCATCATCAATTGGAAAATAATCATTAAATATTTTGTAAGATTTCTTCTTCAATTCTTTTGACCTATTAGCTTGTTTTTTTTTTTTTTTTTTTTTTTCGATTCCGAAACTTGTAGTTTTCGTGAATATTAAAAAAAAATAGATAATAATTTATGAATCTTTGATACATATATAATTAATATTTCATAATCAATTACTCGTTAATTATTGATTGTATAACATATAGGTAGTGGAGTGTCTACACTAAAGGATAAAAATTTTTTAATTTTTTTATTTCTTATTTTATTTTAGATCTGAATAAGGCATTGCCCAAATAAATATATCTGGATAGATTATATCGTAATATTTATATATATATTATATACCGTATTGTTAGCACAGTGGTAGAAAATTCTCAAGTCAGGAGTTTAGTTTCCGTTTCAACAGATAAAAACTAATGTAATGTAGAGAAAAGGAGATGAGATCTAAATGGCTTCAAATGCCGAATTAGACCTTGAATAAAATAAAAATTTACAAATTTCCTTTGTAAATGATAACTTCTATGCATTTATCTACTAAATTTACAAATTTATGAGTTCAAATATCAAGACAACAACAAAAAAATTTTTAAATTACAATTTTCTTCGAAAAATAGAGTATGGATGGTAATTTTACATACATTGCATAGTAATTTTTGTTAAAAATTGTATTTTTTCGAAAGCAGTTTTGAGATTCTAAAATTACAATACATTTTCATTCTATTTTTCAAACGGCTTTCGAAAATTACAATACATTTGTAAATGATTTTTGTAAAGCCTTACAAAATGTAGTATGTTTATGTTTATGTAATTTGCTTATCACCTAAACAATTGTAAAATCAACATTTTTTTTTACAGTGTACCAAAGAGTAAAAAATTATCAGATTAGTTGGCGTTACAAACTGTTCTTAATCGTATATGTGATTGCATTTGTCTCTGAAGAATAGTTCATTTGTTTCAAAAGCCTTAAATGCCGAAAACAAATAAAAATAATCGGTCACCTGGCACTATTTATGTAAATAGACATGTATACGACTAGATTTTTTCTTGTTTTACTACTAATATATATTTAAATTTTTTTTTTAATTATAAGTATAAAAAAACCGGAAGAATGAAGATATTGATGCCAATTATAATGTTTCGGTAATTAAAAGAAGCACTTCTGGTTTCAGCTATGGCAAGTGGGTAAATAAGTAGCTTTAAAATATTATAATTAATGAGTGAAATTATAGCATGATTTAAAGCTAAGTGATTACTTTTTGAACATCTATGAATATTTAACTCAATTTTATTTCTTTTTTTTTTACTTTAATCTAAGCTAGTAAATATTCATTGGATATTAAAATTAATGTGCCAAGAAATTATTAACTGACGGGGACCTAAACGAGGGTAGAGGCCACGCTCTCTTGAAGGATTTCCATATTTCACAAAGAAAAGTCAAAAGTGAAATTAACGAATTGAGATCTCGCTTCCCCTCGTGAGATTTAATTTATTTAAAATAAATATTAGAAGGAAATGGTATAAATGGCCTCTGATACCAAAAAAAGAGCGTTTTAGTATTGAAAATTTCATAAAGATATCAACGATATTTCGATATTTCTTTAAATTTTGTAAAACGCAAATGTATAGCTCAGATGTAATATTTATTAAGAGTAGTAGTAGTACCAAAATGAGAAAATGTAGCTATATAATCAGGAAACTGAAGGAACTTTGCAGCCAGGAGATTAAATAAAAAAATCTTTTAATTAATTTTTACTTGCCGACGTTTCGGTCGTCTATGACAACCTTCATCAGGGCAAATAATTGTCAACAACACACGATTTTAGGCATTTTAATGTTTACTGTAATCATATACAATTTCTTTTTTTTAATTTTTATATGTATATAAATTATCATTTACTTGCTTGGTTAGGGTCTTGGATTCAATGTAACATACATATAAAAAATTAAAAAAAGAAATTGTATATGATTACAGTAAACATTAAAATACCTAAGATCGTGTGTTGTTGACAATTATTTGCCCTGATGAAGGTCGTGATAGACGACCGAAACGTCGGTAAGTAAAAATTAAAATAACAGATTTTTTTATTTAATCTCCTGGATGCAAAGTTCCTTCGGTTTCCTTAAAATTAAATTTCCACATCCAAAAGACATTAAATTAATTATGTAGATAACTTTTATATTTATTTTATTTGTACAGGTGGCGTTTCGGTTCTATGTTGGAACCATCTTCAGAGCTGACAAAAAGTCTTTATAAAAATGTCATATATTTTTAGCAATCTCTGCACTCAATAAGTTTTAACTTTCTTTCCATAAACTTGTCAAAATATAATAAATACATCTTAGCTATAATTGATTTAAAGTGCGAGCTTCCAAACTGGATTTGCCGCTAATAAATTTATAGAAGAAAAATTATTAATTGAAAATATCTTTTATTCACACCACTAAACAAGAAAAAGTCCAAAATATTAGTGATATTTTTAACAATTTGAAACGTCTTAATTCGCATTATTAATTTCAAAATAAACTTTTTTTTATTTGAAAGATCATCGCAATTACAAAATCAAAAATCTCCCTTTCATTTGAAGGATTCCCAAAGAAGAGCCATGATCGTTATTTGACATTTAGCGAGTAGTTAGGCTACTTGCCAATTAAATAAATCCAATTCTTTGTTAACCTTAATAATTTTATCTAATTTCTTACACCATGTTGACAAGAAGACAAGGAACATCTCACCAAGGCCCTATGGAAATCAACTGGATATAAACACTCTCTTTTTTTTAGGTATGGCTCAATAACAAAGAGCACACGCATCTAGATTCAATTGGTGTACGAAATGTGAACAAGTATTGTGTATAAATGTCACCAAAAAGAGAAGGAATAGAAAGGTCGACTCTGACTTCAATCAAGAATCGATCTTTTACTGAAAATAATCGACTTTTAGAATCGAGTCGAAACTCTTTCAAGTCGATTAGAATCGATTCTCACTGATCGACTTCGACTTTTTTCTTACAATACTTAGTATCCGATGGTAATATAGTTTGTAACGTTTTCATTGATTGACTTTCATCTTTCTTTTAAAACCTACACATAACACAGCTATCAACAGGCTTTCTAGGATCGGTTGGTGAACATGTGTGGCATTCTTAATTCCTCAATTTTAATGTTTTATTTGAATGTTCGGTGCCATATCACGTACAAAGAATATTCTTTTATAAAAATATTGAAAACAATATTTTTGTGTGTTGTATTTAAGAAAATGTTTAAATACTTAAGTTGTTAGGACATTAAAGCACTTTATTAGATTAAAAGCTAATTTTTTAATATGTTATTAATCACTATCCCATACGTATAAAATAATTTTTTGAAGCAGATCTGCCGAAGGGTTATCGTGTAATTAATTTTTTTTTTAATTGAAATTTAACATGTAGTCTATGGGGAATATCGACGAAACGCACACATATCGAATTATATAGCCACCTCTGCAATAGGTAAAAAAACAAAAAACTTACATTTTATCAATTCACTTCCGAGGAATACGTTAAACATAAAATCAAAAGTTTCTGCCAAAACTTTTTATAGATATTTTAACAAGAAAGTCAAAAAAATTCTCCAAAATGACAGTCGTCAATATTTAAAAATAAGGAAGTCACGAGACTCAGACCAGTCTGCCAACGTTGCATAAAATAATACTCTTTTCTCGCTGTCAGTTATATTTTTTTTCCATTTTACATTTTTTCTCGCAAATCCTTTCTTAATCATTGTAATATATTAAATAAAATAAAATTGAAGGCTTTTAAGATTTAAAATAAACAGCTGATAAATGCAATGTTGCCAGATCTATATTACGTGAAAAACTGCTCAAGTCAAAAGTCATTCATTTGTTATTTTCGGTAATTAAATTATTAACTTAATACAATTATAAACTCTGATAGATCACGACTAAATTATAATAAGGTATTTTGGCATTCAAATTTTTAATTTTATTAAAAAAAAAAAAAAAGATTCTATGACTTACGAGGTACTGTCCGAACAACCTTAATATTATAAATTAATAAATATATTTAATATTACTGAATATCTATCTCCTAAGCAGGAGTTATAGAGTTTTTAAAAAATTTCGAGTGCCTTTTCTATATCTAAGAACGAAATTCATGCTAATTGATTTGAAAAATTTAGGTTAATATTCTTTTAATTTAATTTATTTATTTTTTATTAATAAATAAATAAATAAATGAATGAATAATAAATATTTATTTAATAGCAAATTGGTTTGAGTCATTTGAATAGTAATTTAAATTGAAATGAATATTCAATTTCTCATTATCCTCTCTGATTGTTAATAAAGATGGATGGATTGCTATTCAGGCCTTGCCACCATTCACTCACCAATTTGAAGTTTTTAGCCTACCCCCCCCTCCCCCCTCCACTGTTTGAAAATTAATCTAAAATTTTGAATTTAATTGGTCACTTAAAGGTGAGGCAATTTTCTTTTTTATGGTCACTGAACCCACATTTATTTTATGATATGCGTATTTCCTTTTTAAGGGCCGCCTTCTTATAACGATTTCTATACAAAATGTTTGTACTTTTTCTTCACCTTTATTTCTCTTAAATATATTTTGCGAATTTGAATCAGATGTTCATAAGCTTAAATGAATAAATTTTAAAGAATTTATCCTCATTAAGTGATGTTGCTGAAGTTGGTTTATTTGTGAAAGAAAAACTCTAAATTTTCAGCGTTTTCCTTTCAAAAACATTTATTTATTTTTTGCGATTGGCTAATAAGTCAAAAAAAAAAGTAAAAACAAAATTATTTGATTTAGGCTTACGATAGTTATTATTGTTGCTATTATTATGTTATTGGCAATAAAAGTTTTGTTTTATTTTAGATTAGATAGTAATTAATAGTTAGCGCTTGCCATTCAAGTGGATAGATCACCTGATGAAGGCCGCAGAAACGTTGTAATTTCTTGTAGTGAATTTGTATAAGTAAAACAAATAACGATTAATGCCAAAAATGTGTTATATTTATTTAATTTAAAAAGTTCTCCACAGTTGCCACTCATATCAAGAGGATAAAATAAATATAAAATATTTTTTTTAATATTTTAACGGCATTTGTCCTTCGCTTCCCGTTCCAAGCGGGAAATAAATAAACATGGGGTCGAAATATGCCTTTAAAAAAAAAA
>JAKCPI010007670.1:0-233033 GCA_023213315.1 Euborellia annulipes
TGTTTGAGGTTTTAAGTACTGAATTTGACCATAATTGCAAATCTTCACATCATCTTAGCATGCACTAGTTTGATTTCTATGGGTGGGGGTAAACAAAAATTGGACCAAAAATTGGCCCGGCAAGATCCGATCCTTATTCTGAGCTATTCTTAGCCCAAATCCATTGTCAGAATTCGGTCCTCAAATTTTGCATACTCAACTACCTCCAGCGCCTGCTCTACATCACAATTGCCTTTTACAAAACAAGAAAAATTTTATAACATTAAAATTCATAACTTAGCTACATATTATACTCAAACTTTTCCTTTTTTATTTTCAAAATTCTATATATGTAATATATATAGAGAGAGAAAGTATTGGTTTCATGTCAAAATTCGATGTCGAGATTTTGATGGATCTTCACGTTTTGAGGTCCCCTGAATCCAAAAAGTGGTTTTCGCGACATGGTCTGTCTGTCTGTCTGTCTGTCTGTCTGTGTGTGTGTCTGTGTGTGTGTGTGTGTGTCTGTGTGTGTTCAATTTTAAGCATGAAGGAATTGAGCTATGAGGCTGAAATTTTATATTTAAGTTAAACACCCCCCGGGACCGACAAAATAAGCTTTTAATCAAAATCGGCCAAAAAGTACTGGAGTACTTTACTGATGTACTTTTTCAGTTTTTTTCGATTTTCTCAAAATTCGCTCTAACGATTTTGATTAAAATTCAAAAATCAATTATTTTTTAGATGCTCTTTCAAATGTATATTCTCGTTTTGCCCTCAAAATTGTTTGAAGCACACTTTACTCTTGTGCTTCATAGGAAAGATAGGAGAAATAAATGGTTGCCATGGTAACCGAATTTAAATCTTTTTCTTTTTATTAGATTAAAAATCAATTATTATTTAAACGCCCATTTTTTTCTTTCGGAGAAAAACATATCTCTCTCTCTCACAAAACTATCTTCTCTCTTCTACGCGTTTTAAATTTTTCTACCTTATCTTCGCATTTGGCCAATGTTAATTTCCTATAGGGATTTGTATGTTAATTTCGATTCAAAAGGGGGTCCCCTTGGAACTTTTTACGCATTTAAAATTTTTTTTCCAATTCTTATGAAATTTTGTATTTATTTACGAATCTATATTGTGTATAAAATGTCCAAATATGAGATTAAAATTTTGGAAAATAAACCATAGTTTATTTGAAGCAGTCAACATTTAAAATGCAAGTTTGAAACTAAGGTGTGCTATGGGAAACTAAATATATCTCGACACAAAAATCTAGGGTGTGACCAGCACAGTGCACAACTTTCTCTTACCGAAGGGTAAGAGAAAGTTGTGTGCTGTGCGCCAGTCACACCAGATTTTTTTATATATGCTATGATAATAATTTTTTTGAATTTTAATATTAATAAAATCTCATCTTTTTTTCTCTCTTTCGCATATAATACCTAGAGTGGTAATAAAAGAATGATTATGACGTTACATTTCGATGGGTTTTTTCTATTATTCCGTTTTCACTTTCACTAAATAAAAAGTCATGAATATTTTATAATTGATGTGAGGTTGAATTGAGTGCAACTCAATTTAGACTATAAAAAATATTACTTTTATCCATAAATACTAGGAACCGACCGAATATTCCGTTTCGGTTTCGGTCATGGTTCGGCCAGTTTCGGCCAAAAATTCTAGTTTCGGCCGTAGTTTCGATTTCGGCCAAAAACTAGCCGAAACCTGAGTCTGAAAAAGATGGGATGAGACTCGCAAGCAAAAAAAAAAGGTAAAATGATTTTCACGGGGAGGGGAAAAAATTTTCCGCAGGGCGGGAAAATTTCAAAAAAAATATTAATTTTTTATGAGGAATTCAAGTTTCAGGTCTCGGCCGAACCTAAGATTGAGGCCGAATATTCGGTTTCGGCTGAAAATCTTGTTTCGGTCGGACCCTAATAAATACTAAATATTTAAATAAATTCATTAGATCGATTGATATCATCAATCGTTTTCAAATTTTATTTTCTTTCTTGAATTCATAATCCAATTTGATTTTTTTTATTATATATGATATCTGAGTAATTATTTAATGAAGTTACGAATGCTACTATTAATTAATTAAATTCCTTAAGATCTTAACATTTGTTTGTTTTGGGCCTGGTGGATGTATATTTTAGTTTTTTCCTGAGAGCTTTTGTCTACTATTTCAATTCTCTAATCAGGACCCAAAAAAGTAAAATGTTTCCTTTCTTTAATTATCGAATAGTGAGTTTGCTCATAATAATTAATTAATTTCCTTGACGCCATGCACTGAACACAAATGCGATAAAGAACGGATGTCATGTATTATGTAGCCTATAACATAATCCCATGTAGATGCGAAGGCATGTGATATTTGGTCCAGTTCCCCCCCCCCCCCCCCCACGGGGCTGATAAGATTTTTGCCTTCCTCTCTTGTCGTTGTTTTGCCATCTGCTGATTAGCGGAGCCGGGACATTCCAATGCCTCTAGCTCGAATGCCTTTGTGATATCAGCTGCGAAGTGCTTACTTCATTACAACCCATTATTCAACATTCGAAAAAACATCTTCCTTTTATTTTATAATTCCTTTCCATTTTTAATTAGAAACTATTTATTTTGAAACTTTCATTGGAATGTTTTAAAATTTTTTTTACTTAATGGTTATTTCATGCATTCATTAGAGAGAAGTTTCTTTCCTGCTTTGATTAGAATTAACAATGTGGATAGGTGACCAAGAGTTTTAAAAAAATTTAGTTGAGTAAAATTATAGGCCAAAAATTGTTGATTTTTTTTTATAAAAAATGAATTGACACAGGAATATTTAGAATTTAATAAAAATTCTTAGCACTGGCGTAGCGAAGGGGGGCAAGGGGGGTCAGCATGCCCCGGGCGCTACTCACAAAGAGGCGCCAAATGGTCCGCAAAACAAAAAATTGCTGGATAATTTTGTCTCAAATTTAAAGCCTAGCTTGAGCCTATGACTTTATTTATTTATTAATTTGCGAGTATATTTTACATATAATATTATATGGTTTTCGAATGGGGGGGGGGTCTAAAAAGGTATTGTGCCCCGGGCGCGAGTTGAGCTCGCTACCCCGCTGATTCTTAATAATCGATTAATTGGATAGGTGACCATCTCTTAGAAAGAAGAGGGGAGAGGCGAATTCATTCCCCTTATCCAAGAGAATGGCGGTGTGACGCGATCATCGGACAAGCAGTCAGTCGTTGGCTGGCATGTGTTTGGTAAAGGTGGTGAGCGTAGTGAACGTGGTGTAGTGAGCGTGCTGAGCGTGGCGAGTGAACGTTGAGAGAGGATCGAAGAGAGTACTAGTGTCGGGGTGAGGGATGTCACTTTTGAACGTGATGTTCGTACCAGAAGACCGTTTTCGTTATTCTTGTATTCCAATTTCGTTTGGGGGTGGCGGTCATGGCATCATCTCGAGGAAATTACGAAGGTGGGCCTCCACTGGCTCTTGGGTGAGTGATATGCAATTTTTTAAAAAATTATCTTTTCATTTTCTTGGCATGGCTCTTAAAAATTGAATTTATTTTTATAATCTCCCCGATATTTGACATCCAGGCTAGAGATTATTTCGACTAAAAAAGTTACAGCTCCGACCGACCTGACTGCCAGTCCAAAATATCAAGATATATTTTTCAGGAGAACCAGACATAAATTTTAAAAATATGAAGATATTTTTTCTTTTATATTTTGCATGAATGACACATTGTTGAACTTGAGAAAAGTCTCTTTTTTTTTTTTTTTTAAATTTTTTTCCCTCCCTTTCCCCCCCCCCCGCCCTTAAATTTTAAAAAAACCTTTAATTAAAAAAAATATTGGGGGTTGGGGTTTTTTTTCTTTTCATAAAAAAAAAAATGGGGCGGGGCGCCCCGCGCGGGGTGGGGGGGGGGGGGGGGGGGAGACGGGGGAGAAAAGTCTCTTGTCATTTTTTCTTTTATATTTTGCATGAATGACACATTGTTGAACTTGAGAAAAGTCTCTTGTCACGATACTGAGAGGGTTTTCTCTTTCCTTTCCTCGGAAATTTATTATAAAATTGAAAATTTCGGAATAGGGGGGAGGGGGGGGGGGGGGTTGTCATTAATCCCTAATCGTCAAAACACAAGGAAAAAGTTATTACTACTCTATTTTAATCCATAAAAATTACAAAGAAATTTTATTCCACATATTTCAAATTAATAGAAAATAGATAGGATCATTGAGAGAAATATGTATAATAAATTATGAATCCCCTCTTTAGGAAAATATTCCCATTCTTATATTTTTCCTAGGAAATATTATTTCTGTTTTCCACAGACCAATGAAAGACCAATATGAGGAAGGGTTTTCAAATTTACCATAGGTCTAAAGTATAGTGAGAAAAAATAAAAAGAGCCTATGAATCAGGAGCGTATATAGATATAGAATTTTTTGGGGGAGGGGAGGCCCGAACTCATTTTTAAATATCCCCCCCCCCCCTCATACTCACAAATATTTTTAAATTACCGGATATATCTGACCATCTAAATTTGGCCCCTTTCAAAGACAATTTTTTGTTAAATTTTTTTTTTAATCCAAATTTTTTCCTTTTCATCTGAACCCGGAGGGGCCTTCGCTAAGACAAAAGTTTTATTGAAAAAATGCTGATACATTAATAAATTCCATTTTTTTTTTTTTTTTTTTTTTTTCTTTTATAAATGTGACACTTTTTCAAACAAAAATATAGATATTGGCCATATACCCGTATATTTGTATATAAATTTGAAAAATTTTGGGGGGGGGGGGGCTCGGCTCACCTCCCCTGCTATGAATATCCAGGACGAGAAATTAAGGTAGTATGACCAGAAATTAGCTTGATTCAAGTCGGGCAAGTTCTCAGAAGAATTTTTCATGGGCAAGAGAGAGGGTTGAAAAATTATTTCTTAAATAAAAATTTGAAGAAGGGGCTCTGGGGCCTATATGCATCAACTTTGATTTGGAATGTGACCCTTAACTTAAAAGCCAAGGAGGTCCAGGCAATGGATGAATATTGATTTTGATTGGGATTGGAAGTTTATCAGGTGCTTTTAGACAATTGCTGCTGAGACAAAGCCCTTCTTTCATGATTTAAGGGTCAATGATTCTCTTCCTGTTCTAAATGCGTGAGATCCCCAAAATTATTTAATAGATGACACCTTTACTTTTAATATTTTATAATTTTTTCAATTAATCAAAATTTCCCAGCACGAACGAATCTGTCTTCATTAACTCTCATTGAATTGGCAACATTCCATATCCCAAACTCACTTTTCGTAACCTCTTTGCTTGATTCATTCTTAAATGAGCATAAATTTCCACGTACAAACGTCTCTTGATTTATTATTTTAATTCCAGTTTTAATAAGTGAATCATTTATTAAATAAAGAATAATGAACGATTTTTGACTAGATTATCTTATCTCTTTTTTTAATATTTATATATCCCAATTTGAATGGAGAATCCATAAATTGATAAATAATGGTTTTTCCGTTGTTGGCATCTCGATTTCCATTTCCGTCTCGACTACCTGTCGTCCGCCCGTCTGTCTCCATGATCCCCTTGTGATCCGTCGATGTCAGGGATGTCACCACCTAAGTGCTTTTGGCTACCTGCGACCTCCACTCTCCTTGCAACTTACTCCTAAAAGCATCATCACCTCATAAAACAAAGATATATGCTCTCAAAATGATGTCGGAACATCATTTTTATTTTATATAAGAAAGATTTGTTGTTTTTACTAGAACCATGACTTCAAAAAAAAAAAAGCTATTTTGATGTCTCTGGACAAGAAATAAATTGCTTTATTTCTGTAACGTTTAAAAAGTCCAGGAATTGTTGCACCCATCCACTCGAGAAAATGAGGAAGAAATTTTTTTTTTATTTAGAAATTCCTACCAAGGGCGGATCCAGAGGAGTTTCTCGGGGGGGAGGGGGGGTAATCTGTTGTGATAGTCACACAGCACACAATTTTTTCTTAATTTCGGTAATTTAAAGGCGTATTCTATACTTGTTTACCAGAATATATATACAAATCAAATTTTTAAGAATTAATTTGTAAAATATTTTTTTCAAAAAAAAAAATATTTTTCTCAAATCCCGGGGGGGGGGGGGGTAATTACCCCCTCCTGTTATCCGCCATGATTCCCACACCAAACTTTGAATAATTTTAGAGAATCACATACGTTTAATTAATTTTACAATTAAGTTCTTCTCTATGATAAGCATATTGTCTTCTTATCTCCAAATACAATCACTGACTTATGAAATATCCTCTTGCTGGTTTAGTACTTCATGTTTTAGAGAAACTCTTTCTTCCTAAAAAGAGGTGAAAGTAGACTTAGCTCTGGAAACTCGAGTCTTGAAACCAAGAGCATAGCTAAAACATTTTTTTTTTTAGGGAGGGGAAGCATTACACATTTTCCCCTCCAATTTTATATACGATATTATTTTATTTAATATAAAAATTCAATTTTTAATTTTTTCATTCCCATGTGATAATTTTAAATAAATTCAATCTTGATTACTTTTGAAATTTTATTACTAAATTAAAAATTTCATAGTTATACAAATTGCGTGATCTTGAATGTTTTACAATAGAAATAATAAGAAAATAGGACGGAAGAAAAATTAAATGAGTGAGGACATTGGCATTGACAAACAGTTGGGAAAATAAACATGAGAAAATTGGAAAGACCGAAAATATTGACCCTTGCTTTTGTTGGGTATACCGTATTTATTCAGAAGGTATATCAATAAGACAGATAAAGGAGTTATTTATTTATATTACCATCCACGATCACTCATAGTTTCAAAACTGCTTTTTTATAAATTTAAATGTTCCAATTAGACTTCTTCTCTTTCCTAGCCCTATTCCCGCAGTACGGGGTCGGCGGAATGGGTTTTTTGCGACCGGAGGAAATAGAACAGGCCGGCCCGTCCCACGGTCGGACCCTTGTTTAAAATATAGAAGGGACAGACATATAAAGAAGAGAAGGACTGCCAATTCCAGCTCGGGAAGCTCGTGGTCGCAATCCACTCAGGTACCCATGTTTGTGGGTACAAGATATGGGTTCCCGAGCATAAATGTTCAAATTAGACAATCGATTCAAATAAAATCTCTTCGGGCGCACACCACAAACAGCCGATGGCTCGAGCTTAGCCACTGATCATTGGATTCCATTTTATTATAGAGAAAAAGTTTAAAATATCTACTCAAAATATTGTAGGGGTCTCAGAGCAGAGTTTAGGCAAATGGACTGCGACTAGGAGAAATTGTCATTCCTTCTCATCTTATCACCCTTTCTCGCCAACTATGGTGTTGGGCGACGGGCCGGCTTTCACTTCACGATCTGCATCCCTTCCCAAAAATATAGAGTAGCTGCCTTATAAGATAGACTATAGGTTGATTGTTTGTTACAATATTTATTTAATAGATGCTTTTTGAGTTTGTCCAAGAAAGGGCAGCGATATTCCAGACTATCTTGAACTTCTCCTTCCTTTCCTGTTGTGTCGTCTTTTATCCTTCCTTGAACTCAAATGTTTCATGATGGCCTTCCTTCTTTCAAGGACAATGCTAGACAGAGACAATGGATGGGATTTTTTAATCAAGATTGTCTTATAAATTACGGATTAACATTTTGGCTAAACATTTTTTTGTTTTTGTTCATATAATTTAATGAACAATCTAATTATTTATAAATGAATATGGGACATTGTGAAGAATGGTCAAAATAAATCAGATGTTTGAAACAATATTCAGGTCAGTATCTGTCATTCTTCAGTACAATGCGGGATTATATATCGATTAACCTCTTGATATATTATGACAATATTAAGTTTGCTTATAATATTAATAATTTAAAATGTCAAATCAAATGACAATCTCGAAATTCCGAAAGAATTTGTTTTAGCAACGGAAACAACGACAACTCTCTCATAGCTAGAGTTTATAATTTAACACGATGAGACCTAATCTTCGCTTGTATTCATTCACCTTTTGGAAAGTATGGGCTTTATCTTTTTGTATCGTGGTCTCTCCCTCTCCTAACTTATACCTCATCCGGGGAAGCAACATACGCTTTCGTTTGAATCCTTCTTTTTGACTTCCTGCTTTTCATTTCGACACCCCTCAAAATTTTGAGATCTTGTGAGTCGATGAACTATTTAATTTTAATTACATGTTCAATCTACCCTTCTCAATAAGGCGTCAAAACGATGCTAGAGAGGAAAAGACTTGGGGTGAGGGGGGGGAGGTGCTATCTAGAGGCAAACTATTGATTGATTGATCTAGCCAATATCATTATTTAATATAATAATAAAATTAAATATAGGGTAAGAGAAAGTAAAATATCATTGATTTCTTACAATTTTCAACTCAGTCTTTATTTAACAAGAACTCTGATTGCGTTCATTTTGGAGGCAAAGAATAGAGACATGCACATAATCCTTAAATATATATATTTTGAGAGATGAAATTCCAGGATACGAGATAAAAGTATTAAACACGTTCCAGAGGCCATCAAAGTGACGATATCATCTATGTCAAGCTATTTACAAACATTTGAGAATAGTTTATCTTTCCCGGAGTTGAACTTTGAAAATACGTTGACACTCAGATCTCCTTTGATGCTAAATTTTGAAATTATATTCTACGTATATATTAAATATTATGTTTTATTAAGATTTATTCTTCAATAATAGAAATTAAATAAACCAAATAAATTTTTCTTGTATTGTTTCAGTCTCCAATGGCTGTTACAAGTGGCTCTGCTGGTGGTCTTGGCTCTGACGATCCCCCCTATGTGCTCTCTTCTTCTTCCTCCTCTTCGACAATCGCCTGTTCTCAATTTGATTTACGGGGAAGTCAAATTGACCTCGCAGAAGATTATACCAAACGGAAACATGTCTTTCGAGTGGCTTCTCAGAATTCAGAGATTCTTTTGCAAGCTGAGGATGCTGGAGACGCTAATGATTGGATTCATTCACTAAGAAGACAGGCGGTTGCTCGCAGATGCTCTACTGAACAACAACAACAAGACAATGCCTCTTCTACAGATAATGAGGTAAATTAATTTCATTTCTGTAGTTAATTTTCACAAACATCCTCCTTTAGATTATCTCTGAGAATCAAAAGATTCAAAATCATTTCATAAAATTTTCTTGCAAAAAAATTCTCAATCCTCTCTATTGATTAACTTCTGCCCTATTTAAGCAATAATCCAAATTATTCTTTAGGTTGATTAATTAATCTTCATATTTACAAATAGAATAGAATATTGTGATACAAATGGCCGTATTTAATCTCTCAACTGTAGATTCTGATTCGGTTATATGTTTTTCATAATTATTTCATAGGCCAACATATACAGTACATAATTATTTATTTTTTTATTTTTTAGGAGCGAAGTCGAGGTTCCCCGTTAACTAGCCATAAAGGCATTCGTAAATTGACATCATTTAGGAATAGATCCCCAACAGGACAATCACCTGTAAATAAGACAAGAAAACCAAGCGCCATTCATACTGCACTTGCAAATGCACATGGACATTCATCCAACGGTAAGATGTCGGCCGGCCTCTATTCAATTCAAATCAATCAATTTAGAAGCCGATTATTTTAAAGATCTTAGATTATTTTTAATCCTATTCTATTTTCACTAAATATATTTAAATAATTAAAACATTTCTCTATTTTACCTTTTTAAACTGAAATATAAAATATTTTAAGTTAAAATCAATTAATATAGTCAGTTAATCATCAACGAGCGTGAATTCACTGGTCATAGCCAATTAACTCGTTTTTGAATGTTGACCATAAAAGCTTCTTTTTTTTTCTCTGTTTTTCCCCGGGGCCCGGGGGTTTTTGTGTTGTTCAATTTTATTGCTTTCTTTAAATATAAATATTTGTCTTTTTTTTTTGATCATTTTTTTGTTTTCTCGTCTCTTTTTTGGTTTTTCTGTATTTTTTTTTTTCTATTTGTTGGTTGGTTCTGATTGTGCGTTTTGTGGTTCTTTTGGGCCCCGGCGTTTTGTGTGGTTCTAAGAGAAAGGGGGTGATTTTCGAGATAGTTTAAAAAAATAATAAATGGGTCTTGGAAAGTGGTTTTTTTTTTTCTCTTTTTTTGGGTGGTTTTCGTTTCTTTTTTTTTCTTTGTTTTTTAGGGTTTTTTTTGGTGTTTGTTTTTTTTTCGGGGTTTGTGTGGGAAATATTGTTGTTTGAATTGTATTGGGTTTTATGTTTTTTTTTATATAATTGTTGAATTGAGGGTATTGTTAAGTTAATAGAAATAATAGAAGGGTATTGATTTTAAAATTTAAATAAAGTTATTTTAATAAAAAATATGTGAATTTTGAGTGGTTTTTAAGGTTATAATTTTTTATATTAAAATATATTAAAATAGGGGGTTAAATGCATAAATATCAAAGATCAAAGAACAGTTGATACCATATTTTAAAAATAACTTTTTCTTTACCATAGTTGGTTTGACATCACCCAAACCTTCTACAACTTGTACATCGACATTAACAACAACGACAACTTCAACAACTACAACTTTATCTTCATCACCAAATGTGGTCTCATCCTCAGCTTCTTCAGTTGTTTCATCATCAAAAACTTGGAAAGGACGAATGGCTCGTCAATTGAGACGTATTCATCATGGAAGTAGCAACAGTGGAGGTGGAGGTTCACCTTCATCGCCCACTGCTCCGAGACCAACTTCAACTCATGTAGAAGGAGCTACTATTGGAGTCCCTCTAGAAGATTGTCCACCTGTTAGTTGAAAATTATAGATGAGTTACCTTCTAATAATAATAAATTAATGATTTATGAATTTTTTTTTGTTTTAGTCGACGTTCTCCGAATCAGTGCCTCTTCTTGTTGAGCTTTGCACTGGTATAGTTGAAGCAAGAGGTCTTGATGTTATTGGCATTTATCGAGTCCCCGGAAATACAGCAGCAATTGCATCATTAACTGAAGCAGTTAATCGGCCTGGAAGTGGAAGTGACCCATTTACTCCTGCAGGGCAACAGGTAATAACTTAAATGTTTCTTTTAATTTCACTGTCTCAATATTTAATTTTTTTTTTAATTTTAGGATCCCAGATGGGGAGATGTCAATGTTATCTCTTCGCTGCTCAAGAGTTTCTTTCGTCATTTACCTGATCCTCTGCTTACCCATGAACTTTATCCTCATTTAATTGACGCTGATAAGATCGAAGACCCAGCTAAGAGAATGATTGCCGTGAGAAAATTGGTAAAGAATTAATTTTTAATCATTAATTCAATGAATTTTGTAAAATTATAATTGGAAATATCTTTTTTTTAGATATATGAATTACCAGAATCTCATTTTGAAACATTGAAGCATTTAATGAGGCATTTAAAGCGAGTCGTAGAACATTCATCTGCGAATAAAATGGAAGCAAGGAATCTTGCAATAGTTTTTGGCCCGACTCTGATGAGGACTGCTGATGATAACATGGTAGCCATGGTCACTGATATGTCTCATCAATGTCGCATTGTGGAATCTCTCTTATCCCATGTAAGCACGTAACATTTATTTTTATATTATAAATTAAACAGAGAATGATCAAAAATATTTTTTCAGGTTGATTGGTTCTTCTCACCGGATGATTCCGAAGATGCCACTCACTTTCCATTTCCTTTATTACCGGCAGAAGGTGCTGCTGCAGCAGCTTCTTCGAACAGTGGTCCGACTGCCGATGGCGATCTCTTAGGCAATCATAATCTTCTTCTTAATAATATCCATAAAATGGAAGGTAAACTTCAATCAAAAATATTTCCAAAGTAAAGGAGGAAAAATAAATCTAAAGAATGAATTTTCTTAGGGTTAAAAGATTCTCCAAATAAAGATGTCTCAGCAAAGGACATCGTTTCTTCAATAATATCTGCCGCTAATCGAAAAATGCACAAATCAAGAAGTAAATCAAAACATGCATCAGCTGCTCCTCAGAGCCCACCGCCGGCGACAAACGTCGTTTCAGCTGCCTTATCCTCCTCATCGGCCTCTAATGTAGCTACTTCATCCTCATCCTTAACCACCACAACGACAACTACATCATCAAATTCTTTCAATCCGTCTGTAACTAATTCTGTTACAACATTTACGTCCAATACAATAGATAGCCAGCAAGTAAGTTTTATTTTATATTTAAACATTTATAATTTTATTTTTTTTCTTTCTAATTTATCTTTTCTTTATTTAAAAGGCTGGCGATCAAAGTCCGAAAATTAAAGTGTCCAAAGCACATCTTCATCTTCATCATCATCGATCGCAATCTCCTCAACCGAGACAGCCCCAAGATGGGGGTCGAATCATTACCTATGCCGGCTTAACAGAAACTACTCAAGAGCGCATCCGTCGATTTGAATTGGAAACTAAAGCAATGTTATCCAGGCGAAATGAAACGACAGCTCCCGCTAGCTCTTCTTCTAATAATACTACTAATGATTGGAGACATCGTCGTCTTGATGAAGAAATTCGTGCAGCGAGACGAGATCTTGAAGCCGAAGATGCTCTGGACCGATTGGCTGATAATCCTAGTGGTAAACAAATCAACATTTTAAATAATCTATTTATTGCATTTTTTTCGATTGAATATTTTTTAACATTTTCGAATATTATTCAAAGAATATGTATCCATTAACCAGAAGCAATTCAAGTACAATTAATAAAATGTTTTTCCATTGCATTTCATTAATAAATAAATTCATTGCACCACAAATATATTTTCGTTCACCAAAGGACTCCCTGATTTCAAAATTAAATAACTCGAAAACAAAGATCTATCGAGATTCTATGGAAGTTTTAAAATTAGTTACACCTGTTGACAACAAATAGCATAATAATGCCATAATACTGCCAATCTCATAGCTGTTATCGTACTGGTACTATTTAAAAGTGAAAAGAGGTTAAATAAAAATTCTTGATTTCGGATGGAATGTTTAAGTTGTATAAGTATATCTCTCTTAGTTATTTCAGAAACTAGGCAGGCAAACTTGGCAGTCTCAGTAACTTGATTTGAAAGCTTTCAACGAGCGGGTCTCAAGGTGCTAATTTTGAGAGTTTCCAGCGACCACAATTTTGAAGCTATCGAGCTCAAATTTTTTTTGATTAAAGCTATTTAAAATATCTACAACTTAAAGAAGCCTTTTTTTTTGATTTTCAAAAAAAAAAAAATTTTTTTTTTAGATTAATCGCATTAAATAAAAGATATTTTTAAAAATCCGCTCTATATCTTATAGATAATTAAATTAGTAATCATTGTGTTAAAAAATAATTAATTTTTTGCCTTTAATTAATTAGCTGGAACCTTTTAAATGAAATGGAATAAAACGCTTCTTTCCCTATGGGGAGAATTAACGCTATCTTTTGCCGCCTAGAGTAACCAGCTTCTCATTCGGCGTTTAACGGTTTTTTGAGACGCGCACCTTAAACCACTCTTTATAAGAACTCCGAAGTCGTTTTATTTTAAAATTAGTGAGTCCTTTTGTGGAACCTTGTATCTTTTGTGGAATTAGGCCTATATTGAGATTATCCTCTAAACTAAAACAAAAATTATTTTCTTATGAAATAAAAGAAATATCTTGGGAATAATTTTTTTTGCTTAATTCGTTTTGACCATTTAGAAAAGGCAAATAATTTATTTAACCTAAGATTGAATTATATTAATTCGACAAACAAATACTGATTAGATGTCTCTGCTCGGACGAATGCCTCCTCTTCTTCCTCGTCTGTTGATCTGACGTCATCAAATACAATTGGACGAAGACATTCTGCTGCTCCCCTTGGTTCAAATCCAAGACATTCTCTTGGAGGCGCTAATGCAGATCTCGCTACAAGGTACTATTTATTATTACCCGTTATTTAATCTTTTCTATTTCATTAAAACATTCTCTTTGCATTTCGTTTTAGATTAAGTAGTCCAGTAGCAGCAACTCCAGCCTCAGCGGTAACTGTTCGGCCAAATGCCGCCGAGACTAGGGCTTCACGATCACGATCTGTAGCATCAAGAGGATCTCTTCTAGCTGCGGTACAACAGCAACAAACAACAACACCACCTCCCACAGGAACCTTAAAAAGATTCAAATCAGGCAATGAAGCGGTAAGAAAATAAAAATATTCTATTTAAAGACAAATTTTGTAATATATATACATATATTTCTTTTTTAGTTGGAACTTCGATGTGCTTCGTTAGATTCACTTCAAGAAGCTCTTCTTGATCAACGGAGCGAACTCTCTGATGAAGGTGAGGAGATCATATTGAATCTGATTGAATCACTTATATCTCAGATGTCTTCTCTATTTCAATTTTATTTTATTTTTTTTTTATATTATTCTCAAACTTTAGACGATGTCAACTCATCAATAAAAACAGAATGTTTATTTTGAAATTAAAACGGGCTCAAATGTGTTAAGAATTAGGATTAAAATAAAAGTCAATTGATATGAAATTCTTTTTTTGTTCAGAATGATTAAATTACCTGTTTATAATTTACCAGTGCTTGCAAAGTGTAATTGGAATAAAATTCGTGTTCAAAATCAGTAATCTCTAAAAACCGGCACAAAGGAACCAAATTTCAAAATGAATCGACAAATCAATCCATTTCAATCCAGGAGAATGCAAAATTGTAACTGGGATATACCAACGATCTTATCTCTTGTATCATCACTTGCCTAGGAATTAAATTTCTGGGAACTTGTTTTTTAACTTAATATAAGTTGGTGCTAATTATATAATTTGAAGCTAATATCAACAATACTTTTTTTATCAATTGTCACCAGCCCAAAGGCAAGATAGATTTCATGAGCCACTGCTCCTTCTCGGCATGTTGGAGGCATCTGAAAATAAGCTACTCAAATTAGGCCCTTTGTGTTTTTCTTTTTGAGGATGAGATTATCTCCCTTTTTCCAATTCTTTCCTACTCAATTCAATTTCGTAATTGAATTATTTGCTGCAAGCCGGACTTGAACCCGCGTTGTGTTGAAACTTCAGATCCGTAATCCGCTTAGTCGCTTGATAAATTCTCACATCGTTTTCAAAAATATTAAATTCCTAAGCCGATGGTGGCACACGAGATAACGTCAAAATATCCCAGTGAGATTTTTATATTACTCCAGAAAAAAGCTGGCAAAATATAAGAATTAGAAAAAATTTCCATTTTTGTATTTGTTCACTAATTCAATTTCTCAAAACAAACTGAACTGTTTGAGAAGAATATAATCGTTACCTAAGAATGAAAGACTTTTTTTTACACCTTTAATTTTCTCTCAAAAAAAAAAAAGAAGAAATTAAAATGAAAAGAGATTTTATGATGAGAGAGAGATGTAACTATCTCAATCAGTTTGCATGAATCTGTTTTGTCATTTGTGATTGTGATTGTGACCTGCAGCCTCGGATGGATGCCTGTACGCGTGGACTCGGCGCCTTCAAGCTCTTAATCGAAAACTTGCTAGGTGATCAACTAACAATTCTATTAAACGATGTCCTCCTTAGATTTTCCTGTAGATGGTGATGCTGACTGCTGGCTGCTGGTTTTATCTTCTTTTGCTTTCTTGATTGCATGTCCTGGTTGCTTTATTAGTTGAAAGCACCAATCAATTTGGTTTTTATTTTTTTATTTTTTAGGTTCAAAGTCGCTCTTTTTTCTTCACACACTCATCAAAATATAGACCACGCGTTGTTTTATTTTATAATTATTAATTATCGTTAGCTTCATCTTAAATAGATGATTATTTTGATATTTTTCTTTATTTTGATTTGGCAAATTGATATTTACGAGAAAGGATTGAATTGAATACAGGCAGACAACAGGTGCTGGGCTCTGGTGTCTTGCCCATCTGCATCAGCAGCACCACAGCAACACTTCAACAAGCAACTCAACTACAGCCACCAACAACACCGTCAGATCAAAGAGGAATGTCAACTTGCTGGCCACAGCCGATGGATCAAGGAGAAGAGCTACGTTAAAAGTTGCTGCAGCGGCGGCTGCAGCAGCTGCAGCTGCAGCATCCAAACAGCAACAGAGCCTCTGGCGAGGTCTTAAACAATTCACTAGATCAACTAATTCTAATCATCATCATCATCACCACCACCATCATTATCATCATCTACTTACTCTGAAGGTCTTGTTCATAATGGATTTGGAGTTCGGTTCCCTTCACCCTTTTTTTTTGGATATTATAACCCAACTTACAAGAAGATTTAAATATAAAAACGGAATAAAATTTTAGGAATCAATATGCTTGTTTGGTGATTGTAATTTTTGACAAGTTTCTCAACCCTTTTCATTTTTATTCCATTTAACTTTTTTGTTCGTTTTGTTCATTATTGTCTTGCTTGAATGTCCCCTTTCCTTTAGATCTGGTATCCCAGATTGAGAAGTGTGTGATCACTCTAGAGCAGTGCTTCTTGAGCTTTTTGAAGTCGCGGCCTCCAAGAAACCCAAGTCAATATCCCACGCCCCCCCCCCATCCTATTTTTTTAAATTCAGATTAGTTAAAAAACTATTTATAATTTTGAATTTCGTATATGCATACACTTACTAGATAATGCATGCATTTACTAATGTTAACAGTAAAAGCGTGAAAAAAAAAAATTATATTAAATATAGCCTATTATCATTTCAATACATTATCCTATAATATAATCCATGTATTTAAATTTATTTAATAATAATAATTTATTTGTTACATTGGAGACTCCTCGCGGCCCCCAACTTTAAGAAGCACTGCTCTAAAAGATGACCTAATCATGAAGGAATCTTGAAAAATCGTGGAGACAATTTTTTTAGTCGGGATGGGCGATCTCATACCATATAGAGGAGGGTGTCGACCAAACAACTCGTTGATTTTAAAATTTAATATCTCAAAAACAAATGGATAAAATAATCGTTGATTGTTTGGGCTGGATATGTAAATTGATAAGAAGTAGGAGAAAAGACCAGCGCCTGTTTGTCCACCATTTATTTACAAATATTTCGGGTTGCAAAACGCCACCCATCATCGGGGTATTTTGCAACCCGAAATATTTGCAAACAAAATAGTAATTATGGTGGATAAAAAGGCGCTGCTCTTTACTCCTTATCAAAAAGATAAAATAATGCAACCAATATGTTTATTTTGAAAGCTGTATGATACAGAAGTTTTGAAATTAGTTTTTATAACAAATCGCGAAACTTTTATATCAGATTTTTACAACTTTCAAAATTAACATTTCTTTTATTTCATTTATGTATCCATTTTTGTTTTTATGTTAATTAATTGTCCTTTGTATTAGAAATAAAGGACATTTTCAGAAATAGTGGTCGAAACGTTGTAATTTATTTTAGTTAGTTTATATTAATGATTTCTAAATTGAAAATAAATCACGATCAATGCCAAAAATGTCTTTTTTATAATGATTAATCAATTAATTGAGTCCTTTATGTTGTCCATCATGTATAAATTATAAATGAATAAATTGACAAAATCTTATTTTAAGGGGAGAGGGGGGATCGTTAAAGAAAAAGTTAGTTCATTAGCCGTGACTGACCTTTACTCAATGAATAACTATAAAAAAAATTATATATCAAATATTTAAAGTTCATTATGAACAAGCTTTATTATTAATTGATTTAATCTTTTCTTCTAATTTTAACTAATCGGTGGGTGTGTGTTTTTGGATTTTTTAAAAATAATTTTCCATTTATAATTATATTTTTTTTTTACAGCTAACATATCATCATCTGACATGCATGTTTTTTGTTTTTTCTCTTTTTTATTTTATATTTTCAGATTTTGGTTTTTTTTTAATCAAAAAGTTGAGCATGTGTTTTTTTTTATTATTATGTCTATCGATACTGTTTATTATTATTTTATTTTATTAATTATTCGTATTTAATTTATGTTTTATTCATTTTTTATACATAAATGATTAAATTTAAAAAAATATATAAAAATTTGAAAAGAGGAAAAATTATTTATATTTAATGCGTGAAATAATCCGAGTATAATTTTAATTCTTTTCTTCTGCCCTTTTTTTTAACCCCCGAAATTCTGCTGTTAAATATGCTTTTAACATTTAGAATTCGTTTGATTTTTTTGAAATTTTTTGCTCTTTTGTTTGGTCTAACTCTATAAAACTCTGGCTGCCCACTGATTAATTAACTAAAAGAATATAATTTACTAATTTTATTAATTTTTTTTTGCTATTTATTTCTCCATGTTTTAATCAATTTTCACTCCAAGTACAAACAGTTTAATCTGATTAATTAATTTGTTAATAATCAATGTCACAATGTATTTTTGCGTAACCAGTATCTAAAAAATGTATTATTTTCCATTTTTCCAGGTGGTGATCTTTTAGCAAGTTTAACTTCCACATTCGATAAGAAACTCCGTTCGTTGTTGAGTCCAAATGAGAATGCTTCGGCTGTTCCCTCTGCCACCAGCTCTTCATCAACGTCCACTAATTCGCTTGCATCCAAAGCAAACACGCAAATTAATCATAAAACTTCAACAACTACAACCACGACGACAAGCACAACTCCATCTCCAGTTGTTAGTTGTAGTACCACATCTTTTCGAGATCCAAGCCTTCATAGAAGAACAACAAGCAATTTGTTAGAGAAGACAAATAATAATGCAACGTTATCTACTAACACAGCATCGTTATCTAAAAGTGCAATTATTGTCCAAGATACTGGGGATAAAGAGGTAAATATTTTTTTAAGCCCATATCCCCTCATACGTCTCCCCTCCATTGGACGATGTTATGCACGAAGGAACCAAGCGCCATTAACCTAAATCTGAGATAAGGGGCATTTCATTTGCACACTTGTAAACAAACCCAATGGCAATCACTTTTTTCTTGTTTTATACAAAAAAAGTGCACAGAGTAATAATGTTGTGATTTAAATAAAGAGGTAGATTTTCTTTTTCCCTACAAGATGGCAGTCTTATCTCTATTTCGATCATAATGGCGCTTGGTTCCTTTATGCATAACATCGTCAAATGGTCCTCCACATAATAGAATAGAAAACAAACAAATCTTGTTAAATTAGTTTATCATTTATACCAAATGTAATTGGTTTCTTACAGATTAAAGCAATTAACAAAGAACAGCCCATGACAAGATCAGCTGAACCAGTTCTCTTGCAACAAGTCGTTGACTCTGTGAAATTAAGACGCAGTGAAAGTCTAGCAGAACGTCACAATCAGGATAATATTAATATAAATGTATCCTCAAACCATGTCACAAAATTACGTCGTTCCGTTTCTTTAGGAAAGCCAGGTGATGTTGCAAAATTGACAAAAAACGAAAAAACTGAATGCAATCTCTCAAGAAGACAAAACGACCTGAAACGTAAAAATGGCATGCCACAAAAAGCAATAAAAAGACGCCACACTGTTGGAGGTACCAAAGATTTCGACAAGACGCATTGGCTAGATAATCGTCTCGCGTCACGTGATAAAGAGAACGAAGCTTTGCAAAAGCAACGGGACTCTCACCACCAACAAAGTCTAGTAGGTGTCCGAACTTCAAGCCCTGATCTTAATAGTTGCTGTCCATCTGTGGAAGCTGATGCTCAAACGGTTCTTGCAGAGATTCGCCAGCATGTGACTCGACCAGCCACCGAACAACAACAACAACAACAATCACAAACTATTGCCTCAACATCAACGACCTCAACCTCTTCGACAGCAACGGTAGCCGACAACTTTCCTTTACCTCTAGAATCACATGTTTAAGAATCTCTCTTTGGACTTTGAATGCAATCCAAAGTTCCTCTTCTTTTGCTCCGTGTGTCAAGAAAGCAACGAATTTTAATATTATTATTAAACACAAAAAAAATAATTTTGTGATTTATTTTTAATGAGAAATTCTGTGTGGCTCTCTTTCCCTCTTTGTATGATTGTTTGTATGAATGTGCGCTAAAAGAATTTTTAATGATTTATTTTCAAGGATTTACGTTTTGCAAATCACTAAATTATTAATACTAGTCGATGATTATGACTTAAAATATCAGGATCTCTTTTTATATAACTAAGGCTCTATAAAGTAGAGTATTCGCAGCCGCCAACTTGGGTCCAATCTTCGAGCTGTCCCCCCTGTTTGCAACTTAAAAAGTATCACTTCCTGATTGGATTTCTTTTATAAATATATAAAAATTATTTTTTTTCAAATGTACCAGGAATTGTGATTAAATCACCACATTTTTTTGTTTACGTAGATTATTTACGTACAAAAGAACATAAGCGTTTGAAAATTGTAGTATATAAAATGAAAATTTAGTAGTGCTTTAGAATTTAGGATTATATTTTAAATTTTTTAAATGAAAAGTAATTATTACAAACTTCTGAGAAAAATATATAAGCTTATTAAATTTTTTTATCCCTTTTCCTTAATTATTTATGAACTTAACCTCATACTTACTTATAATTTTCGGTGTCTGAATTTGTTCGTTTAAGGTTCCGGGGGGCCCCCCCCCCGAACTTTTCCCCCCCCCCCCAAAAAAATATATTTTAAAAAAAAAAATTTTTAAAAAAAAAAGCCCCCCCCCCCCCCCCAAGAGTTCTTTACAATCTGGCAACTTTAAAATATTTTATATAACACCTCAAAATTATTATTTTTTTTTACAAATAATAAAGAGAAACAGAATATGTCACCGATTCTGACGTGTTGCTACACACTGTTGCTGATGTCATTTGGACCCAAATTGGCCGCTGCGTTTGCCTATCAATTCAGAGCTCTAATATAATCAGACATTTAACATAAAAAAACTATTTTCCAGATATTAGCTAATGTTAAATAAAACAAACAAAAAAAAGAGCATAGCTTTTAATATTTAAAACGAGTTATTCTTGAAAATAAATTATTTATTTATTTGGCTCAAATAATAAAACTCAAACAATATTTAATATATATAACTATATATATATTAATATAATATTTTTAAAGTATTGAGATAGATTTTTAAGGACTTAAAAAATAATATTAATAATAATAGAAATAAAAGATTTCTTATGCTGGTTCATTTAGAAAAAAAAAAAAAAAAAAAATTAAATCTGGACAAATTTAGATTAGCTTAAAAATAAAAAGAAATTGACTTCACTCGTATAATTATTAATTTACCACGAGAGATTCAGAATTTATTTATTTATTTATTTTTAAAACAAAAAAAATTATGCTTTTATAAACTAAAAACCACCCAAATGCTCAAATGAATAAATTTAACGCCAATGAAACGAAAACAAAAAATATTTTAAATTTTTAAAATCAAAACAATGAAAAGTTTTTTTTATTTTACTTAAAAAAAAAAAAAAGTGAAGTTAAATTTTATTTTTTCTTTTCATAATCTTCACTCAAGAAAAAAATTTTGATGAAAAAAAATTAATATATTTTAATTAGTATTATTAATAAAATAAATTAGACTAAATAAAAATCGCTTAATATATTTTTAAATTATTTTACTTATGTGATAAAAATATTACTCGCTGAATTTGTAAATATATATAAAAAGAAAATGAATGTATTATGTATTACTAATTATATATATATTTTAAATATGAAACATGGCTGTCAAATTTGTATATTTTTATTTTTATGTTTTGTTTTATCTTTAATTTTAATCTAAATAAATATGTTTTAAGCCATCTTAAATAACTATACATATCTTCTTATATCTCTATATAAATATGAAAAAGACTCTGAAATGATGGTGCAATTTTGCTTCGTAAATTATTTATTTATAAAGGAAATAAGTATATCTAGGTTCCTTTTATATATATATAATATATATATAAAATAGCTTATTTCTTAAATATATAAGGTAACGATGTGTGGCATTTACAATAGAAAAACTTTGGCAAATATATGTCAATGATACTCGTCGTTACTTTGTATATTTATATAAAACGTATCTTTTTTTTCTTGTACTTATGTAAAAGTGCAAAATCTATATTTTTTTTAATAAAAAAATTTGTTAGAATTATAGAATATATGGATTTTAATTTATATATAAAAAGATATTTTAGGAATTTAATTTTTATGAACAGATGTCTCGCCTTTTTGTAAATATTTGGCTAAAAATGAAATATTTCTATTATTACTTTTGAAAAGGTACGTAATTGTATAAAAATAAATAAAATATCTTTTAAATTAAATAAATAATTACTTTATTTTGGCATTTACTCCCTAGTGAAATGGGGATATTTTTTTTTTAAAGTCTGAAAAAATTTGAATGATAAAAAGAGTTTTTATTAAATTCTGTTTGGACGCGAAGTCTTTTGCTTTCGATTTGTGGCAAGAGCGGATACAAGGGGGGGGGGGGGGGGGGGGGTAAAAGAGTAATTACCCCCCTCCCCACCCCCGAGATTTAAAAAAAAAAATACTTTTTTTCGCAAAAAAATTTATTTTAAATATTAATAGTTAAAAATTTGATTAGTATTTATATTCTGGCAAACTAGTACACAATGCGCCTTTAAATTACCGAAATTAAGAAAAAATTGTGTGCTGTGCGACCAGTCACACCAGATAACCAATACATAATATTTGTAGGGGGGTTTATTTGTATATGACTAAACGTGACAGGGAGGGGGGACTAGAAAATCGTCAAAAAAGTCTTTATGTAATATGTGGACGACCCCTAATGAGTAAATGTGGAATGTGGTCCGAGAGTAGTAGGGTTGATGGACGCAGAAAGGACCAAGGGAACAGGGCCTGGTAGCAACCTCACCACCAGTGACGCAAACACTTACGGGGACAGCCACAACAGCAGACAACTTTTTGAGCTATTTTGATTTAGAGCCCTCAATCAAATAATAATACAAAGGCTACTGCAATTCTGAAATTAATTAACTTTACAAATCATTTTCCATACAAAAGTTTTAATAATATATATATATATACATTTATAGAAACGAAAGAAAGTAAGCGAGGAAAGAGATCATAATCATCATCATAAAAATAATCATCAAAAACTTAATCATTCAAAAGTAAGTATTAATCTTAGTTCTATTTGCAATTATTTGTATTTAAATTAATAGTGAGTTAAAATCTTTTTCAATTCAAGGGTCATTTGAGTTGAAGGGTTATTAATTTTTTGAAACTTTTTATGATTGGATATTCATGAAAAGTTGAGAGAATCAAGTTTTCAAATTAGAAAAATAATTTGCATTCTATCTCGCTTTACCCTCACTTTTGAAATGTTTTCATTTGCTTATTAGTTTTCAAGTTCATTTAGAATTTAGAGTCATTCAAAAACATAATAAATGTTCATTTCAAATCAATCATTAATGAAACTATTATAAAGTTTTAATGTTATTAATAATAAAAACTTTTAAAAATAGATTTCGAAAAACTTTTCTGTCATTTAGTAACTTTAATTTATTGAACTAATGAATAACTGGAGATCTGCCATTATGAAAATTTTTTTCATTGATTCCCTTAGGATATAGTCTACTCCATATAAGCTTATATGCAGAATACTAACAAAAAATTTAAAAAAAATATTTGGGATAATATGAATACTCAGGATTGAAAAACCATTAAAAATATTGAATATTTAATGTGTATCTGGATTAAATGACCGCAGGTGGCGGAATTTAATCTATCAACATATGTAAATTGTATTATACAATATATCGATCGGTAGTTACAGCTTCAAAGGGTTCAGAAATGAAAGATGCCATAGGCGTAGCCACGAGGGGGGGGGGGGATTTAGGGGTTCAAACCCCACCCTCCATGGAACCCATGCCATGACTATTTAAGCTCTATTATACAAATTATATTTCATATAAAATAGCCTTGTGAGTTGGGCCTGTAGAAAGCAAAGGTGTGTGGCGCTTTCATCTACCGAGGCAGAATTCATTTCATTGTCAGAAGCTTGTCAAGAAGCATTTTGGATACGACAATTGTTAGAAGATATGGAACAAACAATTGAGTCGCCAACAACAATATATGAAGACAATCAAAGTGCTCTCAAATTAATTGAGGATGGAAAATTATCTAGCAGGTCCAAACATATAGATATTCGGCATAAATTTCTAAGAGATTATACTGAAAGAAATCTTTAATGCAAGTACTGCCCAACTGAAACTATGTTAGCAGATATGCTAACTAAACCTTTGCCCCCTACAAGACATGAAACACTTCTACAAAAGCGCGGCTTGCATGATTAAGGAGGAGTGTTGGAATAATCATTCAAGCATGCATTATTATTGTATATGTTTACATTATTTTTGTTTATGTTTTTTACTTATTCAATAAAGTTGATGTTCGTTCAATACCGCTCTCATTTCTTAAGTTCTAACAGTAATAACTTAAATGTTTCTTGTTAATTTAACTGTCTCAATATTTAATTTTTTTTTTTTTTTTATTTTAGGATCCCAGATGGGGAGATGTCAATGTTATCTCTTCGCTGCTCAAGAGTTTCTTTTCGTCATTTACCTGATCCTCTGCTTACCCATGAACTTTATCCTCATTTAATTGACGCTGATAAGATCGAAGACCCAGCTAAGAGAATGATTGCCGTGAGAAAATTGGTAAAGAATTAATTTTTAATCATTAATTCAATGAATTTTGTAAAATCTATACTTTATTATTATTATTACTATACTATTATTTTTTTATATAAAAGACAATTTGTCTGTCTGTCTGTCTGTCTGTCTGTTTGTAACGCATAGACTCTGAAACTACTGGACCGATTTTCATGGAGTTTTTAATGGGTAGGGGAATTTTCCGGGGGTGGTTTTAGGCTATCATTATATCGAATTATGGGTAGGGAACCCCCCTTTTGGGGGTTATCAAATACCCCATAGCAAAGCATTGGAAAACAGGATCTAACTCGCTTTATGAAAAATATATTTATCAAATCTTTAAAATGAAAAATAAAAAACTCTCCCCCCCTAACAATTCGACATTTGAAAAGATTTTCCGCTCTGCGCCCCCACCCCCCCCCTAAAATTTTATTTTTTTTATTTTTCATTCGATTTTAATAAAATTTAAAATGTTGCTTTCTTAGGGTGTAAATAATTGAAAAATGGTATTTTAGACCTCAAAAAGTTCAATCACCCCCGGACCCCCCTAAAATTTATTTTTATTCGATTTTAATAAAATTTAAAATGACGCTTTCTTAGGGTGTAAATAATTGAAAAATGGTATTTTAGACCTCAAAAGTTCAATCACCCCCTGCCCCCCTGAAATTTATTTTTCATTCGATTTTAATAAAATTTAAAATGTTGCTTTCTTAGGGTGTAAATAATTGAAAAATGGTATTTTAGACCCCCTGCCCCCCTGAAATTTATTTTTTCATTCGATTTTAATAAAATTTAAAATGTTGCTTTCTTAGGGTGTAAATAATTGAAAAATGGTATTTTAGACCCCCCGCCCCCCCCTGAAATTTATTTTTCATTCGATTTTAATAAAATTTAAAATGTTGGTTTCTTAGGGGTGTAAATAATTGAAAATTGGTATTTTAGACCTCAGAAAGTTCAATCACCCCCCCCACCCCTGCCCCCTGAAATTTATTTTTCATTCGTTTTTAATAAAATTTAAAATGACGCTTTCTTAGGGTGTAAATAATTGAAAAATATATTAATCAAATATTTAAAATAAAAAATAAAAACTCTTCCTCATAATTAATTAAAATACATTTATCTGGACAACTCTTAGTCATATCCCGAGACGCCGCCTGCCAGGGCCTAGCGGGGTAGGGTTGCCGAAGGCAACCCTACCGCAGCTAGTAATAATATAAAAGACAACTCTGTCGTCTGTCTGTCTGTTTGTAATGCATAGACTCCGAAACTACTGGACCGATTTTCATGGAGTTTTTTTTAATGGGTAGGGAATTTTCCGGGGGTGGTTTTAGGCTATCATTATATCGAATTAGGGGTAGGGAACCCCCCTTTTTGGGGGGTTATCAAATCTAGAATTCTTCCATTGGAAAACATTGTGTTCTCTCTCCTTAGGAAAATTAAAGCTAATTAATTATAATAATGAATTAATTTAATCTCTCAAATGAAAATAATAAAAATTGTTATATAATTAAATTTTCTTTTTTTTGACTGACTTCTTCTTCCCTCTAAGATTTCACATTTCCTTCAAATCGTCGCCCCCCCCCAAAAAAAAAATATCCCTTATTTATTTTTCACATTTTTTTGATAAGCTTAAAATGACGCTTCCACAGAGAGTAAATAATTGAAAAATGAAATTCCACACCTCAGAATAATTATTTAATCTATACTATTATATAAAAGACAATGTCTGTCTGTCTGTTTGTAACGCATAGACTCCGAAACTACTGGACCGATTTTCATGGAGTTTTTTTAATGGGTAGGGAATTTTCCGGGGTGGTTTTAGGCTATCCTTATATCAAATTAGGGTAGGGAACCCCCCTTTTAGGGGGTTCACAAATCTTCCATAGGAAAGCATTGGAAAACAGGTTCTAACTCGCTTCAAAAAAAATATATTAATCAAATATTTAAAATAAAAAATAAAAACTCTTCCTCAAAATTAAAATACATTTATCTGGACAACTCTTAGTCATATCCCGAGACGCCGCCCGCCAGGGCCTAGCGGGGTAGGGTTGCCGAAGGCAACCCTACCGCAGCTAGTTATATATAAAATATCTTTTTTTTAGATATATGAATTACCAGAATCTCATTTTGAAACATTCAAGCATTTAAAGCGAGTCTTAGAACATTCATCTGCGAATAAAATGGAAGCAAGGAATCTTGCAATAGTTTTTGGCCCGACTCTGATGCGGACTGCTGATGATAACATGGTAGCCATGGTTACTGTGTCACGGGAGCTGAGAGTCCGAGATGATGACCTATTGTGTATTGTTTTCATGATAGCTTTTTTGTAAATAATTAAAAAAAATAAATAATCAAACGTTATCTTTTGCGTAATTTTATTACATTGGCGCCCGAACAAAGCCGGAATAAGGTGAGATGGCCTGCAGTAATGTTTCCGACTGTAAAAAGCCTCAAGGTGAGCAATTAAATTGGATTGAATGCGATCGCTGTAAGAAATGGTTCCATTTTTATTGTTTGGGCTGGAGAGAGGATAGAATAATTACTACAAAAGAATATTTTTGTGGAAGTTGCGAAGGGTATAATAAAAAAGATATAAAGATTTGTGAATCTTTTGATCTTTTATTAAAAAAATTAGATGAAAAGGATAAGAAGTGGGAGGAAAAATTTGAGATAATGGAAAATGAAAACCAGAAACTGTTATGTAAAGTTAATTCTTTAGAGAAAGACCAGGGAAAGGATTTGACGAGTTTAAATCAAATAGGGTCGGACAAGAAATGTTCCAATGGGAAAAAAGAAATGGTTAATCTTCAGAATAAAGTGCCAGCCCTCGCACTGGCTGACTAGTTGTTTTGAATTTTTTTCTAAAAATAAAAGAACCGAACTTAAAACCGAAGGTCTCGAGCCGCCTCCGGCGGCTCTCGGACAACGGACCCCTACAAGTTTTTTAAAATATTATTGCTACCAAATCACTTTATTATCTAAAGGAAAACCTAACTGCACCGGACCGAAACAATTAGTTTAGGACCCCTGCAAGTTGTTTAAAAAAAGTAGATCCTTACCTTAAGACTGGCTCTCCTCGGCGTGATCCTTCTCTGATGGCGGGTATACTTACCTCACGCTCTCCAGAAAATCCCTCATAATTACCAGAAATTCGGAAACTGGAGAGCAAAATGGCAAAGGAAGGAAAGAAGAGGAAGATTTGGAAGAATTTCTCAAAGAGAGCTTGGCGACCACAGACACAACACAACAAATGATAAACAATTTTTTTTCCAAGGCATGTTATGTTGAATATTTTTATGTTTTTTTTTTTTTTTTTGTCTCAGGAATATGTTATATATTGAATATTATCATGACGATTTTAAAATTAAATGGGGGGCTCGCTGGTGTAGTGAGCTAGGGTGTCAGCTTCTGCAAAGAAGATCCCTGTTCAAATCCTTGGCATGCGGGATTTTTCATTAAATAAAAATATTTATTAAACAAATCGTCTAGCAAGCCCTGGATTGGAATATAGGATCTTTCCACAATAGCCCTCAGGCAACTCTACGAGGAGAGGGAGTTGCTGTGACATCCCGTCCTGTGGAAGGGACGTAAAGAAGGTTCCCTCTCAGTGATGCATTCTTCGAAAGGAGTAGGCTACACGCCGGTGCTGAGGGAGTCCCTCCTCAAACTAGGACATCCTCCATAGCATAGAAGAGGTTGGATAAAAGGAGCCGGTTGGAACCAGAAATAAGGATTAGTTCACTAGCTAGAGACGAGAGCAGGAGGAGGAGCTAGAGATAGGAAATGATGTAACTTCACGGGGTGCCGGTAGATGGCTACGGCCAGAGGCCGGTTGGGTTTGAGGTGTGTGTCTCCGTACACGTAAGCACCTCGGGTAAATAAACGGGAAGGAATTTCAAATAATAATAATTTAAAATTAAATTTAAAGAACGAATCACAAAGTGGGAGAACGAAAGAATCGTGAGTAAAGCCCGCCAGCGCTCTCTGGTGGGAGCGAACTTTATAGTAAAGATTAGCCATGAAATTTTCTCTTTTCTCATGAGATAAGGAAAATAAAGAATGATAATAATTTGAAATTAGCGGCACTCAGCGATTGCTCTGCGCTAGATCCCCTCGCCTGAGCTGAACTGTCACCTACTGACCTCGAAGAGCGGATTTAGAGCTACTAGCAGATTAAATATTTGACGATGAGGGTCATTGAAACGAAAACAAATTATATTGTTATCAAATAATTCCTTTTCTTTCAACTCTAATCGTTAAATGTTTTTCACATGTTTTTTTTTTTTATCTTCGATACGTTTAATTTTGTACCATGTTGACATTTTAAATATGTAATAACTTATTTAAGAAATGTAATCTTTTATCTCTATTTTTATCTCTCTTATTACGTTTTACTTTATTAAGAATGTCAAATATGACATATGTGCTAAATATTAGTTAATATTTTAATGAAATTTAATAATTCATCATGTCAGGTGAGTGAATTTCAAATTCCATATTTTTTATTTTTTAATTGATTTATTCAAAAAAATTTTAGAGCCAACTTCAACAAAACATTTGACAGATGTGACACTTACTTTAAAAATGAATCGAATTAAAATCGAAGGTAAAGATTTTTTATTTTATTTATTTTTTTTTTTAATTCTCTATTTTTCTTTGTTGAAATTAATTTTTCATTATAACGTCCTATTTATAAATATTCTATTATATAAGTTGTTTATAATAATTTTAATTATGTATTTTAATTAAATATTAAATTCATATTGTATAAATAAATGGTAAAATTTTGATCTCGGGTTTCGCTCCATTTTCCTGTTCTTGGTTCATTAACAAAATTTCAATTTTTTTCTGTCATTTAGCTTTTTCTCGAATAAATTAAGAGGCCAGTTGACTAATTTTAGTGCAAGATCACTTGACAATCTCTAAAACCAGGAAAGGGAGGGGGAGGGGGTTATTTTTATTTTTTAACATCCTTCAAAATCTTTAAAATGTTATGTAGATATTGAGTAAAATAATTTTTATCTTTCTGATGATCGTTCACGATCTTTATTTTATTCTATTAATACCCATATGATTTGATTGTTTTTCAGATCTGCATGATCAGACAGAGGAACAAAAAGTGGATGGTTTTAAAAAGACAAGAAATAAAGACACAGAGGAAATGAATAACATCGTAGATAACTATTTAACATCCCTCAATAGGAAAAAATCAAAACATAAAAAGTAATTAGGCTATTATGCAATAATTCATGAATTCATAAATTAAAATGATTTTTTTTAGACAATCACAAACACCGCTTGTGACTGAAGAGGAATATTTAGATCCGAATTCTGCTTTTGTTACTGTTGCTATTTCGAAAAAACGAAATAATCCATCTGTTATGTCGGAGAAGAATTCATTACCTTCCCCAAGGAAAAACTCTACTGTTAGTATTTTATTTTTTCATTAGTAGAAAATAAACAGCTATTTATTCTTTTATTGTAAAAAATAAGGGCTAATCTTCATATGGGCTAATCACAAATCGTACACATACATGCACATTCGAACTTATTTTAGTAAATCTTTACTGGCGTGCTTCATTAATGATTTTTCTTGTTATTGTAACATTTTAAAGAAACATGATTCCTCCGTTCTCCACTTTGTGATTCGCATGGGCGTAACTAGGGGGGAGGGGGCCCTCCCAGAAGGGTCCCCGCCCCCATGAAAAATGAGATCGTATGGGGTTCCCCGGAAGATGGCTGGTTTGTTTATCCCTAACTGTGTTTTGAAATTGAGCAGCCGAGTGTAAGCCAGAGCCATCTGTAGTGAGTAGGAACCAACCGAAATTTCGGTTTCGGCTAAAAACCAGCCGGCCGAAACCTGAGTTTGAAAAGATGGGATAAGACTCGCACACAAAAAAAAACGTCGAATGGGATTCGCACTTATATAAAAGGTCAAATGAAATCTTGTTTCGGTCGGACCCTAGTAGTGAGCGAACTTTATAGTAAAGATTTATCAAAATAATTTCGAATTGGATCAATTTAATTCAAATATCCCTATAAAACATGAAAATTATACTACGTTGCATCTTTTTAAAACATATTGTGGGGAATTTTGATGATTTGTCTTATAAGATTTAAATTAAGCAGATTTTCAAAAAAGAAAAAGAGAGAAAAGGCGTCTAACTTTTTATAGAAATGGCATCTTTTGGTATCCAGACATCTTAAACGCTGCCTTGAAATTTGCCAGTCACAACTTGGAGATATTTTGCTTGGATATTAAGTCTGATTTTCTCTTATAAATCTTCCTGAAGATGTCAGTATTTTCGAAATTTCTCAATCTCCTCGATAGACATTTCTTATAGTTTTGAAGAAAGATCATTCTCTTTCCTGAGTACATAAATATAACACACGCGTTGAAGGATGGGAGAATATCAATGAAGAAATTCAATAAATATCTTTTCAAGTTTTGGCTGATAACTCACTTGCTCAGGCTTAGCATTTCACAAATATTTAGACATGTTACTTTGTTCAAATGAGAATCACCCTTTTATTATTAATTATTAATTTCGAAAAATTTATTTGTATTTCAACTTCATTATAGTTCATATTAAAATCTGTAATTGTCTATTTCACAAATATTTTTTATTTTCCAGCAATCTTGGGATCAATCAATAATTGTAGAAGCTGAAAATTTGGCCATCGAAGGATATAAATTAGCAAACCTGGAACAATACTCTCATGCTGCCAATTGTTTTACTAAAGCGATCAAATTAATGAATAACGATGACCGATTTTATGGCAATCGAAGTTTTTGTTATTGTCAATTAGGATTATACCAAAAGTAGATCAATTTTATTTTCTTAATATTTATTAATTGATTAATTATTATTTATTATTTTTTCAGAGCCTTAAAAGACGCCGATAAAGCTATTTTATTATCTCCAAAAAATCCTAAAGGATATTTTCGCCGAGGAGAAGCGCTTAAGAAATTAAAAGTATTTTGTTTTTCTATGAAATTTAAAAGAGATTATCAATTAGAAGAAAGGCACCAGAGTCTTCCCGGGAACAGCAGCCAGGTGAAATAAAAAAGCCTTATATTTAGTGGCCGACGTTTCGCGTACTAGTCGCACTCATCTTCATTAGTCGTTTCGAGCACTAGTACTGAAGTTGAGTGCGACTATTACTCGAAACGTCGGCACTAAATATAAGGCTTTATTTCACCTGGCTGCTGTTCCCGGGAAGGCTTCCGTTCCTTTCTTCTAATTATATATCTACAGCCATTCAACTCAAGAAAATATATTAAACACTTTTCATTAACAAAAAAACTCTTATAAAATTCCGTCTAAGTAAATTTGTAGATATACTTGGTCTAGGAATTTTGGAGATTTTTTTTTGACTAAAACTTTTTTTTCGGCTGCAAAGGCCATTAGGGATTTAATGTAGCTATATACCATGGTAATTTAAATTAGGGCCTATATATTGATAACATAGGTCAACAAAAATAATATATAGCATATAGCACAGAGAAGACCTAAAATCATGTATTTGTTCTTCAATTTTTGAACAATGTAATATTATTGGCACTAATAGTTGAAGGCATACCCCCCCCCCCCAGAAGAAATTCAAAAAGGTATAAAAACTAGTGTTTCTGCTATGATTTCTGCTCTTTAATTTCAATTTAATTTGTTACCAATCAATTTAAATTAATTGGAAAGGGGTCTAAATGGCCTTAGATGCCGACAAAGTCCTTAAATAAAAAAAAATTAAAAAAAAAAAACCGCCCCCCTTCAACAAAATTGCATTAATCCGCCCCTGCATACCTACTTTTAATATAAAAACTTTATCAAGCTTTCTATTTGAGTGAAGAAGAAAAAGAACCATTATTTATTGATTTTATTTCAAATTTTAGCGATTTGCTGAATCTGAAAAAGAATTTCGTAAAGTTTTGCAATTAGATAAAAAATGCGAAGATGCAATCGCCGAATTGGAAAATATAAAAATAGAACAATTAATGGCGTTAGGATTGACAGAAGAGCAAGCGTTTGCAGGAATCCAGCAATACCACACTGTGGAGGAAACAATGCAAGCATTGTTGCCCTTGGCATCCAAGAATAATCCGGATAACAAGGAGTAAATATCATACACTCTTAGTTTGTTTTTATCTCTTTTAAATAATTTAATTTAATTATTATTATTTTTTTTAGTTCAACTGATTCTCAAAGTTCTCTTTGGATTGGTAATGTTACAGAAGAAATAACTGAAAAAGATTTGATTCAACTTTTTTCAAGGTATTTAAGAGGCAAAGCTCTTCGCATGTTTTTGACGATAAGATGGCGTTAGAGGTCTTAAAAAGTTAGCCAAAAAACCCAACTATTACGAAAATTTGCCAACAGATGGCAGGATGGTAGGGCTATATTTAATCTCATGTATTTTTTTTTTTTTTATACCGGGTGGGCCAATAGTGCGTGGACGGAAGATTGTGGGCTTATTAACCGACATTTTTAAAGTTTCTCGATGGTGCATATTGTGGGGCCTTAGGGCTACAAATTTATAATATTTTTGTTCCAATTGCACCTCATATACAGGGTGGTCCATATCAAAGTTATGTTTTTTTTAAATGGAACGCCCTGTATATTACTGCATATTAGGATTCTGCGGCCAATTTTAGTATGACTTTATGTCATGCAATATATTATAAAACAAACGTTTAGCCGCAAATCGGGTTTTTATGATAAAACCGCTGTGTGAAAAAAATGGAATATCTCGAGAACCATAAAACTTAGGGGACTGTTCTTTTGTGAGGTTACTAACCATGAAATGTACTAATTCAGGCCAGATGGGTAACCTGGAATTATTCTTATGTTGTGAGATATGGCTATACCAATTTGGAAAATTTCAATCATGGATAACTTCATTTATTTAAATCATTAAAAAAAAATCACAAAAAAATACTTAATAATGCTTTAGTAGTTTTGGACTAAAGAGTCAATGTGCCCCCTGAAGCCCCTTAATTACAATTTTTTATGAAATATTTTTTCGAAACGGGAAAAAAATTTAACATTCTTTTTCTTTGTTCTTGGATTATTCCATTGATTCACCCATCCGTTGCATTTCGTTTTTAACGTTAGCTATTGAAGGATTTGGATAAATGAAGCTCTAGTTTCCACAGGCGCCCTTCAGCCATCTCTTTATTTATTTTTAAACGATAGCACACGCCCAGGAATTTAATTTTTGATTACTTAATTTATTAAATGATCCAGAACCATTTAATCTCCATCCTCAATAAAAAATATTCGCCCTTTCATTTAAGACTCCTTTATTTTGATTATATTTAATTATCAAGAATATCGCTTAATCTAAACCCTTAAATATCTAATTTTTCCCTCAATTCAATTGAAAGAGGCGCCAAAATATTGGCTTTTAATTGTTTATATAATTTATGTTCAGGTTTTAAAGTTGTCAGACAAATGTTTGAATAAGAATTCAATAACAGGATTGAAGATGATGAGCCCAGGTAGGAAGTTTCTATTATTAAATCATAACTCATTTGTTGCAAGACGTTTATTGTGCGCCATCTTCAGTTGGTTAAGTTTTTTTTGAAAATAGAATTGTTAATCGTCAGTTCATAAACCAGTCTTATCGAAAAAAATTTCGAAATTCACTTCTCAATCAGTCAAGCCATATGTATTGTTATTCTATAAATAAGCTATTTGACTGACTTATGAACAGACGATTTTCTAAAAACTCTTATGCAACTGAAGATGGCACAATAAAATTAGCCGAAACGTCTTGATACAAAGAAGTTTGATTTAATAGAGGCTCCCTATCTGGCTGCATTCCTGTTATTAAATTCTACGTCTACATTTATTGAATAAGAATTATTTTGATCTATAGATTTTAATAGATAGATAAAGGGGGGGAGGGTATCCCATGTGGGGTATTTTATCCCACAAAAGCTCTCAGGCAACTCTACGACGAGAGGGAGTTGCTTCGACATCCCGCCCATGGAAGGGTCATAAAGAGGGTTCCCTTTCAGTGATGTATTCTTCGAAAGGAGTAGGCTACATGAGAGGGGGTAAAGGGGTAAAATTTTATACTAAACAGTTTGATTTGTATATATTCCGATAAACAAGTATGTAACTATAATGCAACTTTAAATTACCGAAAGTAATAGAAAGTTGTGTGCTGTGCGACCATCACCCCCCCCCCCCCCCCTCTTCCCCGAAAAACCCCTCTGGGTCCGCCCTTGTTGCCAACTCAGGATAGACATATTTTATGGACATTCAATTATTGATATGAAACAAACAGGGATGGACAGGATTCTTTTGATGCGATCTGATCCAGGATTTTTGAATCTGAACCGAGGATCTTGGATCTTAGATCTTGACAGCGATCCAAATCGATCAAATCGAAAATGGATTGAATTTAAGGATTCGGATCGAAATCTTTTTGCTCTCATCTAGGATTGGATGGCTAATTTGCCAAAACTGGAATTTTGAGATCATTTTCAAGGGATTGCCACTCCCCCCTTTAAAACTTTTTATATATCTTTCATCCAAACTCTCAAAATGTGCATATTCAGCCCAAGAACTAAATTTTAATTCAACAATTTTAATGATTAGACAACAATTTTAAAAAACAAAAAAAGAGGAGATAGTTGAATTTGAACTCATTGTTCATAGGCTAATTCTTATTTGATTGCATCTGTTAATGCGGTCAATAGCCTCTATGTAACCTGCCTTAACGGCTCAATAGTTAAAAACTTATAAGAACTTTGTTGTTTCAGTTTTGGCGTAGTGGTAAGCGTTCGTCTCATGTCGGAGAAGTTTTGCGCTTTTGTCAATTACCATGAAGCAAGTTCAGCGGCATCGGCGCTACGCTCGCTCAACGGAATGCTCTTCGGTGGAAATTATTTGGTAATTCGTTACCCAAACAATCCTGCTCCTGAATCGATCACTTGCATTCGACCACGAAATTCATCATTGAATCCTGTAAAAAAAAGGTTGAGAAATTAATAAGCATTTAAACTCTGTTCTCTTTTGCTCACCTAATCAAACTACGTATATTTATTATTCTATCACATTTTTTTTTTATTTCTTATTTCATAAATGCTGAATGCCAAGTTTTATTAGAAGATTCTGTCAGATTTTCTATATTATATATAAAAATAAAAACAGTATTTTACTGACTTAAACAATTGTGATTTAATACTCTAATAAGGCTGTTGAAATGTGCTTAAAGCGTTACGAATAATCTACTTAATTATTATTACTACTAAAAGAGTTAATATATTGTTCATAAACAAGAAACCTCTTAAATTTTTCTTTATATTCGATTATTTGGAGACAATAAATTGCCCCCAAATTTTTTTTTCTAATCACACCATCCTCATAACACTAAAATTCTTCTCTGTTATTACTATTATTACTACACATACACACAAAAGATTGTGAAAATTTTATATAATGTTTCTTTTTATTTAAAATTTTTAAAAAGTGTTACAGTGTGCCTTATTAAAATATTTATATTAACTATATATTAAAATTATATACAAATACATATTTATATATACATATTTAATATTAATTTAGATAGATAAAAAAATTAAATCCATTGAGATTACTTTATAATCAAAAGACTTAAGATTGCAATCGATAAAGAATGGAGAGAGAGTGGGGGGAAGGAAGGAAAACTGAAATATTTAAAAATAAAAAAAAATATTTAGCATGTTATTCTTAGTGGGGGCGGACAATATACATAGGGTATATCAAAAGAGAAACAAAAAAAAATTGGAGGGCATCCAGGGGAGCAGATGCCCCTGTCGGGGGAGGGGCTTGCCCCCCCCAGCCCCTCCGTAGCGAATATATTGTTATTCGAGGAATTTTTAATTATAGACCACATTTTTGTTTATTAATTATTTATTAAAAATATAAATACTGTTCAACATTTCGACTGCTTATTATGTTATCATAATTATGCCTTTATCAAGTACTGTGCACTTGCTCCGACTCAGTTTATAAAAAAGGCACGTAACGGACATGACATGGGCGTAACTAGAGAATTTGGCTGGGGGGGCCATGGGACCAGCAATCCTCGCTGGGGGGGGGGCATGAGACCAGATAACCTCGGTGGGCGAGTCATTCCACGTCAAACGATACACTTTTTAACCTCACCATCTCAGATTTGTATGAAATTTGGGTCATAGGTAGAGTCAATGAGACTAAGAAAAAGCCCCAATTTCAACTTGATATCTCAACTCGTTTAAGAAATGTGGCGTGTTAAAGTTGTCAAAAATGGCAAAAAAATCGACCTAACCACATCTATTGTATTTAAATTGTTCTAAAATCTCTTAGAGATGAGATAGAGAGATGAATGAGGTGTCATTTTACAGCTTTTAGACACCCTTTCCAATGATATACAACACACCTGGGGCGGTGCAAAACACTGCTAAAAGTTAAAAAAATTCAATTTTTCCAGCCATCATTCATTCGTGCGAATTGGTTAATTTTTAACGAAATTATAAAGAAAATAGTTAATCTACAAGTCAAAGATAAGAAAATTTTATGATTAAGATGTTGTTTTGCTTAGAAGAATTCTTGGGTATAGTGATAGAGCTGACATAACTATTTTGTTTATAATTTCGTTAATAATTAACCGATATGCACAAATGAATGATTTCTGGAAAGCTAAAGAGTTACAGAATATCGTACATATATGTTTTGCATTCAGGGATGTTAAAAAAATTTTAGGGTTGTAAGTTAAGAAAAACTGGAAAAATTGAATTTTTTTAACTTTTAGCAGTGTTTTGCACCACTAAATCACTTCTGATTGGGCAGAATCTCTAGATTTTCTATGTATCTTAGCTCTACCTGTATATCTTTAAGAGAAAACACCAAAAAAACTCTAGAAAACTCAAAATAAGAGCCGCTTTAGAGCAGAATTTCAATTAAAACGTTATATTCTATATATCTCTAAAACTAGAGATATTCGAGCAAAACTGATGGCATTTTTGGAAAAAGGACGACGCATATAGCGACGAGAATAGCTCAAACTACTCCCGGTACCAAAATCACTGTTAGCCTGTATAATGTTTCCCAATTATGACAAAAAACTACGCAAGGGTTGTTTTAATTAATTTTCTATGATCCCATCATGATCCCTCGTTGAGGCTTATATTATCTTTTAACCTTTAAGCAAGGGACCATTTTAGAATTTTTTCAAAATTTTCGAAGGGGTACTTTTTGAGAAAAATTAATTTAAATTTTTGATTTTGAAATTTAAAATTTTTTTTTATTACCGCCCCAGGTGTGTTGAATATCATTGGAAAGGGCGTCTAAAAAGCTGTAAAATGACACCTCATTCATCTCTCTATCTCATCTTTAAGAGATTTTAGAACAATTTAAATACAATAGATGTGGTTAGGTCGATTTTTTTGCCATTTTTGACAACTTTAACACGCCACATTTCTTAAACGAGTTGAGATATCAAGTTGAAATTGGGGCTTTTCTTAGTCTCTATTGACTCTACCTATGACCCAAATTTCATACAAATCTGAGATGGTGAGGTTAAAAAGTGTATCGATTTGACTTGGAAAGAATGACTCGGGCCTGGAAAGCCCCATATTTTCTCAATTTTTCTTGGGGCAAAGGGCTTTCTGGGGGGGGCCACGAGCCTTCTGGGGGGGCAGGCCCCCCAGGACCCCCAGTTACAGCCCATGACTGTTCAACATTTCGACTGCTTATTATGTTATCATAATTATGCCTTTATCAAGTACTGTGCACTTGCTCCGACTCAGTTTATAAAAAAGGCACGTAACGGACATGATAGTCAGTTCACTTAAGTTGGAGCAAGTGCATAGTACTTGGTAATGGCTGCAGAATAAACAGTCGAAACAGTATTTATATATATTTTTAATAGGAACCGACCGAAGTTTTGGTTTCGGCCAAAAACCAGCCGAAACTTTCGGCAGCCTGAAACCTGAGTTTGAAAAGATGGAATGAGACTCGCACACAAAAAAGTCAAATGATTTTCGCAAGAGGGGAAAAGTAAAAAAAAAAAAAAAGAAAAGTAAAATGATATGAATTTTGTATAGAAAATACAGGTTTCGGTTTCGGTTACGGTTTCGGCCGAAACTAAGATTGTGGTCGAAATTCCGTCTCGGCTGAAAATCTTGTTTCGACCAGACCCTAAATTTTAATAAATAATTAATACAATAATGTGGTCTATAATTAAAAATTCCCCTAATAATAATAATTCAAACCACAAAAGCTCTAATAAACACATCATGTTTCTTTCTATTTATAATTTTTTGGAATTTCGGGCGGGGGGGGAGGGATTGAATCCCATATCCCCACTCTTTCTTTAAAAGAGGGGGGGGGGGGGGGAATAACTCTTGTTTTTTTTTCTTTTTAATTTATGACAATTTTTATAAATAACATAAACCGGGGCAAGTGCGCACCAAAAATAATAAAATTAAACTTTGACAGCATATATAAAATCTTTTTTACAAACAGGAGAAACGTTTTTTTTTCCTTAATGATCCTTAGAAACTTCTCTTTCGATATACTGGTCCAAATTTTGAAAATCTTCATTCTTGAAGAAAATTAATTTTTTTCACCCGCAAAACGAGGCAAGTACGCCTTTTTTTACACACGCTTCAATAATGTTTTATCAGAGCAAGTGCGTTATAGCTTGATTCATAACCTTTCATTTAGTTTTTGAAACGTCAGAAAACAATTGAAAATTGACTATAGTAAGTTGATTACTTTTTGGGGCATGTGAGGAATATCCGCACTTGCCCGAAGTACATTATTCGGGGGCAAGTGCTGAGTTCTCCACATGCCACTCTACACAGAGGTTGTCAGCTGTAACCTCAAATGAAGGTTTTTATAAACTCACTAGCGCAAGCTATAGACTATTAAAAAAACAATGTTTTATCATGGTGCTCAATATATGGTAGCATCAAAGACTCAATAACTTGGATATTACCGAACACTTGCGCACTTGCCCCCGTTTCCCTTTTGTGAGAGAGAAGGGGGGGGGGGAGGAAATTGACATCCTCTCCCTCTTCCCAGTATAAATTTTACAAATAAATATTTCAGTTTATTTCTTCCCTCTCCTGATTATATTCAATTATAGTAGACTTAATTTAAAAAAAAAAATATTTTTAAATTCATATTGATTGCCTTATTTTTAACTTTATAAAATATTTATTTATTTATTTATTATTTCTTTAGGATATTATATTAGTATAACTAAACCTAAACAAATTTCTTTTAATAATATTACTAATACATGACTAACTTCTAACATTGAAAATAATCGCTCAAGTTGATTTAACTAATAAATTCTAAAAAGACATTTACTCTCTTTTATATTATATTATTTACTCAAGGGTTGCTCAAATTGAATATTAATTGCAAGAGATATGGCAATTTAGAACAAAAATTTATAGGCTATATATATCTGCTCAGGAACCTCCCTAAGGTCCTAATACCCGGAAGGACAGAATATCCTGATTTAAAACTTGAAAAAACTACTTTCTCCATCGGGGTCCAAACATATACTAGAAAGCATAGACCTATGCTTTTTATCAGTGGAGTCATTTTATAATGACCGATTCTTGTGTACCATCTCTCACCTAAATGAGGCTAATTCTTAACGACTACCCCACACTAAACAAAATTTAATAAAAAAAGTTTAGACTTTCCTGTGCTCTTTTCAGTGAAGGGATTTATTGATTACATAGGTCAATATGATTTTGGGGTCGGGGTATTTTGAGCTCTTTCTGAGTTTTTGGGTAGCCCTGATTCCAAAAATGCCAGCAGTTTTGCTCCATCACCTCTAGCGTTTGAGTGATAGAGAATAATTTTAGATTTTTTAAAGACGTACTCCCTTAAAAATATGCAGATAGTTGAAATACATAGAAATATTCAAGTTCAAGAGGTTGTGGTACAAAACTTGACTAAAAGATTAGTAAAATCGAATTTTTCTCTAAAACTAGAGGCTATGGAGCAAAACTGATGGCACTTTTGAGGAATCAGGGCTACCCAACTACCCAAAATCAGCTCTTAATTTCAACACCCCCCAAAAAAGTTTGTTTTTGTAGATTAAGTTAAATTGAGTTTCAAATTTTAAATATTTAATAGGTAATAAAAAAAAAAACTTTCAAAGAAATTATTAGATTATTAGAATACATCTAAAACTCTAGAAAGGCGTGTAAAAACAACTTTGTAGTAAAAGTAAAAATGTCAGTCTTCGAGGTACAATGGGAACCACAATTAAGACCCCACCTGGGAGCTAGAGCCTTAAGTATATGGTAAATAGTGAAATATTTTAAATTTGAAAAGATAAAATAAAATCATTTCTACCAGATTTTATTTTACCTTTTCGTTCATGAAAATTATTTCACTTTATACCTTATACTTTACTCAAGGCTCTAGCTTCCAGGTGGGGCCTTAATTGTGGCGCTCACTGTACCTCGAAGACTGACTGTACTCGAGAGTCAACATCTTTTTTTTAAACGTTCTGGAAGAATCCTTAAGCCCTTTTAAAAATTTTGTCGGCGTATACTCTCCCGAACTGTCTGGATGATCATGCGTTTTATTCTCAGGAGATCTGCAAAAAGGGTCTTTCGCAGATCCTTTTGAGTTACGCCGCTCAAATGGAAGGAACCAGAGTGGGATGCTTAGTCTCTGAAAGTTAATTTTTAAAAGGGAATCAGGAGACTTCCAGAACATTGAAAAAAAAAGTAAAAAATTGCTTGACATGTGGAGTGATAGTTAAAAAAAAAACATTCTCGGTCATATTTGAACGCCTTTAAAAACATGCTCAAAATTTAACTTAGATTTTAAGATGGTCGTGAAAAGGTAAATGTGACGAGTAACAAAAATTAGTTTTCATATTCCAATTCGCATAAAATAATATTATAGCCATATCAAAATATTCATTTCCCCTTTTGTTGTGCATCCTTTTCATTATTTTTTATCATATAGACCTATATATAATCTTATATATATATTTTTTTTTTTTTACTTCTAAAGAATTAAAAGACTAGTAGGCCTACATGTCAATCAATAATATAATAAATATCTTTCAATATAAGAATAAAATAAAAATTAGCTAGTTTGAAATTAAACCAATAATAGAAGAATAAGAGGCCAAATTATACATATAAACATTTTTATATTAAAAAAGTATAGAAATCTATTGAACAGAGATATGATTGTTATAATATTATAGAATATATATATATCGTATATGGAAATAGTAAAAATTGGAAAATAATAATTATTCCATGTCTCTGTGAAGTAAATATTTTACTGTACGGAGAGTACGGAGTAGTTTTAAAATTAAAAATTATTTTTTATATAGAGATATATATCTAACAAAGCTGTGAGTGTTATTTATTGGTGAGGCCAAACACCCCATGGCCCTCGGGAATCGAATCTCCAGCCTTTCCGGGGCATAGGCGTGCTGTCCATTGAGGCCGAAGGCCACGGTGGCCTTCAGCGTGCAATGGACAGCACGCCTATGCCCCTGAAAGGCTGGAGATCCTGGGTTCGATTCCCGGGTGCCATGGTGTGTTTGGCCTCACCAATAAATAACACTCACAGCTTTGTTAGTTATATAAAATAAAAAGGTTTGACATTGATTTGTTTTTAAAAGGGACCGAAAATGGCCGAAATTCAATTAAAATCTATTGATATCTAAAAATTGTTATCCTATTAATTCTAAATATGTTGACACACAAATTAATTTAAAAATTTAAATGACGTCACTTACAGGGTGTCGCACAAAAGACCTTCTGAAAAACGAATTAAAAAAAAACATTTTGCTGAATTCTACTAGGAAAACAGAAAATTTTTCCTCAAGTTCCTCAATTTATGTATTTTATTCATTTTTCAAATGTGTCAGTTCTTTGTGGGACAGCCTGTTTTTTTTTTTTTTTTTACAATGTTGTACTGTACTTTAGATACCATCTCTACTCAACATTTGGGGAGGCCGGAGGGAAGTTTCGACATCATTTCGGGGATTTCCTAAAAAAAAATCCTAAATAATAAATACTTTTAATTTCTTATAATTCCAAAACATATAGTTAAAATTTGTTTTTAATTGGGAGCTGGTATCCTAAAGTGCACATATTACACTTTGTTCACTATTTTATTTCATAAGCAATAAAAAGATTTTACTCTTTTGTTATTTTTTAATAATTGCTATCTTTTTAGCCAAAGGCCATTGGTTAATAATTGCTATCTACGTGATATTATATTTATTTAGTTTGTAGTTTTATTTATTATTTAACTTATCGAAGATTGAATCTTGCTATTATATAATAGACCTATATAATTATTATTAAGAATCTGTGAAATTTAAAGAAATTATTCTTCTGTGATGTTAAGAGATTTGAATTTAAGAAAATTGTTAAATAATTATCATTATATTATAATTGATAATATTCATTAAATTCTATCAACTTGAGCTTGATAATGTTTATTATATATTTAATCAAGAAAAAAATTAAATATTATGATCAACTGAATGCGACTTTTTTTATTAAAGTAATATAGAATTAGTTTTATGGATTAAAAAAAGATTATGCAAGAAATTCCGAATAGATATTTCTTCTCATTTTAATAAAATAAAATATTTTCTGTCAAAATGTATAATTAATCAACCCCCTGGAATACAGGCTTGACATTTTAAAAGCTTATTAGTTCTAGTCTAATAGGGCAATTTATTAAATTGTTTTGTTGTTAAAATTATTGTGCTTCATGGTACAATGTGTATATGATTTTTGTAAAATATATAAAATGAAATGTGCTACGGGGAGGAGGGGCGGGGGGGGGGGGCGTGTCATTCCCAACAACTCCCAAATTGATCGGTCTTTTTTTTGCGCCCCCAGATCACTTGCGCCTGTTTTGCCACGCCCTCGTTACAGCCCTGCTTGCGACCTCCTGCTACCAATCCAATTCAAATAAATAGAGACGGGGTCTAAATGGCCTTCCATGCCGAAAATGAAATTAAATATTTTTTTTTACTTTCACTTGCCTATATGTATATGTTAATATATTACTTATAGAGAGAAAGTATTGGATTCATGTTAAAAATTGGATGTCGAGATTTCGGTGGATATACACGTTTTGAAGTCCCCTGAATCCAAAAAAGTGTTTTTCGCGAAATGGTCTGTCTATGAGGCAGAAATTTTATATTTAAGTTAGACATCTCCCTGGAGCGTCAAAATAAGCTTTTAAACAAAATCGCCCCAAAAGTACTAGTACTTTACTGATGTACTTTTTCAGTTTTTTTCGATTTTCTCAAAATTCGCTCTAATGATTTTGAATAAAATTCATAAATCAAATATTTTTTAGATTCTCTTTAAAATGTATATTCTCATTTTTCCCTGAAAATTCTTTGAAGCACACTTTACTCTTGTGCTTCATAGGAAAGATGGGAGAAATGGTTGCCATGGTAACAAAATATAATTTATTTCATCATTTTTATAAATTGTACATCTTGAATTCTAACATATCGTCGGAAACTAAATATATCTCGACACGAAAAATCTGGTGCGACAAGCACAGAACACAACTTTCTCTTGCCGGGAGGGGAGCCCGAAGGGTAAGAGAAAGTTGCGTGCTGTGCGACCATCACACCAGATTTTTTATTTTCTCAATACAGGTCAAAGATCGGATAGAAGGTAACGAATTCGGTTATATCTATTTCTCCTCCTTAGTGGTTAACCTGGTGGTTAACTTTTGAACTATCTTAAAATATTTTGACCAACTTTGAATTAACAAAAAAAAAAAAAAAAGAAATTAATTAAAACTTGAATATTGCTATATATAAATTTACAGATGAATATTTTAGATTATTATTAGAAAAATATATTAATGATTTATTCATATATTCATATTTAATTTTTTGGTGCATTTTACTCTTTGCATTTTCAAACTTGAATGCCACTCTGATTTGCTTTAATCAAATAATGTTAAGATAAATGTCATTTTATTAAAAATAAACCAACAAATATTTAAAATTAAAACAAAATAAAATGGCAAATGAATGCCACAAGCCTATTTTAAATATAATAGTCGTTGGATTTCATCATAAAAAAGGATGTCAGGTTAAGTATCATTGAATTTGTCAAATCTAATAATGAATCTTTTCAAATTATTAATTTTTTTATCTCTAGGTTGAATATTCGTATCCTCCTTTAGTGGAAGGCCAGTCTTCCAACTCGAATCTTTGTCCTCCTGGATGGAAATACCTTCCTACATTAGCTTTGCCAGATGGATCACATAACTACGACGAGGATGCTGTTTATTTCCATTTGCCCAGCCTCACAGACTCCAAAAATACTATTTATGGCATATCATGTTTCAGACAAATCCCTATTGAGGTAATTACTTTTTTATTTATATTGCTCTAAAATATTTTGATATTGGAAGGCAGTGAAAGAGTTTCTCTCTCCAGATAATTTCAATTTGTCAGATGTTATTTTTTCAAAACTTTTTTGTACTAACAGGAAAAGAAGTTTATCTTTTCACTATCCATAACATCTTTTGATTTACTTCCACCTCTTAATTTAAGATAGTCTATTTACAAGGAATTCAAAAATGTTTCTTACTTTTGAGAACTAGCCTTTATTTGAATTAGATGTGGTTTTTTCAAATAAACCAAAATATTATTGTAATTTATCAACCCATCTTTATATATATATAATTTCTTGCTAAATTATATATATATATATATATATATATATATATATATCTCGAGTAGTGAGGATATCCAGGCAGCCAAAAAACAATAAAGAAAATTATATTTGTCTTTATTTCATATATTTGTCTACGTTTCGGCCGATATTCCGGCCTTCTTCAGGACAAATGTTGTTTGCCTCGAGCTTATACAGGCTCTTGGCAACTCCTGACAATGTGTTTGAGTTCACTATTGAACCAGAAGTCATGCCATCCGACGAATGTTCACTCAAACACATTGTCAGGAGTTGCCAAGAGCCTGTATAAGCTCGAGGCAAACAACATTTGTCCTGATGAAGGCCGGAATATCGGCCGAAACGTAGACAAATATAATTTTCTTTATTGTTTTTTTGCTGCCTGGATATCCTCACTACTCAATATATATTCAGCCACTCCTCCTGGAATTAACCATTATAAATATATCTCTTTTCCCTAAGTACAATTTTTTGAAAAATCAACAAATCTCACCTCAGTTGTTAAAATTGTCTACTTCTGAAGCACCCTAGCATTTTAGCTAATCTAATCTAAAACCTTTTCTCCCATTTTTCTAATGTATGTAAAAAAGTAGTCAAGAATTATGAGATGGAAAATAAATAGAAAGAGTTTAATATAAAAAGAACGTACTAGATAATTCTTTGTTATTATATAATTAAAGGAATGTAGACTATATATAGATATTCTTTATATAAATGAGTATAAGTAATTTGAGGATGTACAGTGAACCCCACCCGATAGCTTAAGCTTTATGTATATGGCGTAAAGTAAAATAATTTTAATGACCGAGAAGGTAAAACGTAAAATCTGGTACAGGTGATTTATTTTACCTTTTCAAATTTAAAATTCATTCACCATTTACCATATACTATACCATATACTTAAGGCTAAAGCTATCAGGTGGGGATTTGTGGCGCTCACTGTACAAGATTATTCACTGGAATTATTGGAAGTTTACTTATACTGGATCCAGTTGTGAATAAATTAGAAAAAAAATTAATTTATTTATTATTTTTTTTATTTCACAGGAATTTTGACAAGTCGACTGGCTTGCGCACAAAACTGAGAATTCGCTCAAGCCTGTCGTCTTGTCAAAAACTGAGAATTCGCTCAAGCCTTTTTGACAAGTCGACTGGCTTGCTCACAAAACTTAATGTCGTTTTAAATGATATGATGATGATCTATAAATAAAATAATTTACTTTTTTGTAATTTAAATCTGAAAAAATAAATAAGCTTTTCTTTCTATAATATAGAATTGGGTGGTCAGGCGGTTGGCCCAAGTTAGGGATGATCATATAATTAAAAGGCGTTTAGTTATTTGGAATCAGGATAAATTTAAGAATTAACATGGATCATGTTATATAGAGTTTTTGGTTTAATTACATTAAGTCCTCCACGTTTGCCCATTGAATAATTTGAAATCGTATTATGATTATATACTGTATATGTTTACTCACAATAACTGTGGATTTGTTTTTTATTTTGTAGAAATTAAAAGCCCGAACAGCTGATATGACAAGAGGAACTATACAGAAATCTGTATGTGTGTTAAGTACTCTGCCTCTTTATGGCCATATTCAAGTGAAAATGGCTCTCATTACACATGCCTATTTTGAAGAAGGAGATTTTAGTAAAGTATCACTTCTCCACGATGCCTATCATCATCTTAATGCCTGTTTAGAAACTCCAAATCTTCAACATCAACTTTACGTTGGTATGCTTAAACATTTTAACATTTAATATTGTTTTGGCATTAATATGTCATCATAAGTTCCTATGCGAGCGTGACAAATATAACTGATATATATACTGACTGCTAATTCATGGTACAAACTGGGAGGGCTGGTACAGGAAGCTGTAACAATCACTTTTTGAAAAGGAATGTCTGGGCAAAAGTGACGTGGTGAAGCACAAACACAAGAAAGAAAAAATGAAAGTAAAAGTTTTTTTATTTTATTAACCGCATTTACAAGTGAAAATTAATTAATTAATTAATGTCACTTTTGCCCATGCAAAAAGTGATTGTTACAGTGTCCTGTACCAGCCCTCACAGGTTGTGCTATGAATTAGCAGTCTCCCTGTATATGCACTTGTGTGGACATAATAAAAAAAATTAAAAGCTATTTTGTGTTATTAAAAAGGTATGCTATAGATTTTCGAATTTTATTCATCAATATGAACAAAATTTAACTTCTAGTTTATTCGATGACGCTGAACGCACATCAATTGAGCAAAAACCTTTTCGGACAAAACGTTTTTGACTAATCGTGACTAAAACTGTTTTTTAAATGCTTTTCTATGGGTCAACGCACTCCGAGGAGGCAAAACACAATTGAGCATGACTCGACATCATTGAACAAAATGTTTTACCAATGAGCGTTTTGCTCATTCGGTGTGCATGGGCTTTGAGCAAAACGTTTTGCTCTTGGACAAAACGTTTTGTCAGAAAAAGTTTTTGCTCAATTGGTGTGCTTTCAGCCTTACTAAAAAGCATACAGTACAGTGCATTTCAATATTAACCGCCACCCCCAGAAAATAGAACCGTGAAGTTAGACAACCAGAGTGCTTAGAAAATAAATAAACTTTTTTTTAATAAATTAGAAGGAATACTATTTTTTGACCTCTGGTTGTCTAACTTCACGGCTCTATTCTCTAGGGGTGGCGGTTAATACTGAACTGACTGTACATAATATTATGTTTTTATATTGCCATTTTCTTAAATTCTTTTCAAAATGATTTCCACCACGGGGATGACTAATTTTTAGTTAAATATATTAAAAATACAAATTTTTAATTGTCCTCCGGGTTTTTACTCACAGTCTTGTAAAATATATCTATGACTATGTCAGTTAAAGTCCGAATCGAGGTATTTTGGATACTAATGTCTTATTCAAATATATATAGATCTCAAAAAATATTTAAGTAAAAAAATTTTAATGTTCTTATTCCCTTTCAAAAATTAGGAAGTCAAGCCATTTCATTTTGCATTTTTTATTTGTGAATTAAAATATATATTTGTATTGATACTACAAATCATTAATGAAATATTAACCAATTTTCTGTTAATGTAACAGAGTGATAAAAGATTCAGCTATTTTTGTTTTAATATTTAAATAAGGCTTTGATAGATAAAGTTTTTTTTTATCTAGAAGGTGATTCATTCCTTTTATCGCTGTTCAGCCCTGGCCAATAACAAATAAAAAAACTTTTCACTTCATCGAATTTCATTTAATTTTATGTACAGAGAGGATCATTGTTTAAAGCATTCCTTTTGACATGTCATTATTTAATTGTTTTTTTATAAAATAAAATGGAAATTTTTATTGGAATTCTCTTCTGCGTTTGAACCACAAAAATTTCCATTAAAAATTGGTCGAATTTTTTTTAAACAATGAAATAATCACATGAGAAAACGCATGGGGGTGCTATGAGGGTATATATTTCTTTAAAATATTGTAATAATTGATATTTAAAGAAGTTGAAGAGTTTCAATCATTTTATCCTGATAAAAATAACTTGCTGTGCTCATAACAGCAGATTCGTTAACAGCGATGCAGCTCTAATTATTTCAGCATATATGTTGCAGTAAGAACTGTACAATTCCATTGCTGTAGTCACAAGTTTATTACCTTGATATCTATCAAATTAGAAGACGTAAGAAGATGAATAGTGAATAGTAAAAAACAACAGAATGTAGAAAATATCTTTAATTTATTCTTAGGGCTATCGATTTCATTCAAAGGACATCATCAGGCCAGCGTTATTGAAATATAAAATAGTTTAATACATGTTTTTTTTTTTGCTTTTTAAAAGGGTTGAAACAAATTCTTTGTCATTTTAATTAATAATCATCAAAAAAATATCAAAAAATTATTCTCTTTGTCATTTTAATTAATAATTTTTTGATATTTTTTTTGATGATTATTAATTAAAATGACAAATAATTTGTTTCAACTCTTTTAAAAAGAAAAAAAAACCATGTATATACTATTTTATATTTCAATAACGCTGGCCTGATGATGTCCTTTGAACGAAATCGATAGCCCTAAGAATAAATTAAAGATATTTTCTACATTCTGTTGTTTTACACTATTCACTATTCATCAATTAACACAACAGACAAATGGAGCATCAAACACAAACTATGGTTATTTTTCAAAATTGTAATCTCATATTTGGATATGCCTAAATGTATAAATGGCATCCCTTAACAGCAATGATTGTGGTGACTGTGCTCTTCTCCGTTACCAGGTCCCTGGCATTTTTTTTTATTTATAAATTAAAGAGTCAAGAATTAAATCTAAAGTTTACCTTATTTGCATTTATCATTTAGAATTGGTAGAAATAGAGGTTTCTTTAAAGGGAGATATTGATAATTCAATTAATTTTCTTTGGTATATTTTTAGGTCTCTCAGCACGTGATCTCATCTTACATTTTAGACATAAAGTTCTTCTCTTATTCAAATTAATTCTTCTTGAACGAAAAGTCATATTTTTCCGGTCACCTGTTCAACCACTTTGTGTAGCCCTATTATCTCTTCTATCTCTTCATCCAGGGATGCTAGAAAATGGATTATCTCAGTCCTCATATGTCAAGTAAGTAACATATATATATATATATATATTGACCTCTGGTGTAACATAAGAAAAATTTTTTTCTTTAAGAAAAAATCTTTTCTCTATCACGAATACAATATTTATTTTTTGCCTATTGCGAATACACTCCAGGAAAAGATAGTATCATCTAGATAGATATCATCATTATATCTATTGTACTGCAGAGAAAAGAAAAGATTTTTTTCTTAAACAAAAAAAATTCTTTTTATGTTACATATGTAATACAATCATGGGCGTACCCAGGGGGGGGCAGCTACCCCCCCCCCCCCCTAGAAGCAAGAAAAAAAATTAAATGCTTATAAAGTGATGAAATGAAACAAAATTAGGTAGGGCGATAGCGACGAGGACTCCTTAGGACTCGAGGGTTTTTATGCCTTTAATTCGAAGGCTTTTCCCATATATGGGTCATTCCATATCAAATCAACCAAAAAAAAATCATTTTAACACCACTAGTCACAGATTTTGATGAAACTTGGTATATTTGTTCCTTTATTATAGGTAAGCAACCACACCAAATTTTATTGATATATCTGCAACGGTTTTCATTTTACAGCCCTTTAAAGTTTATATGATAATGGCAGCCGCTGCTCTCTCGAGACCCCGGCCTGGCCGTGCATGTTCTAAGAAAAAAAATCATTTCTTCAATATTTGTCAGTGAAGCTGCATGAAAATTTCGATTTTAACTAATTGAAAGATGCAGATTTCAGAAAAAAATTAATTAACCCTCTAAACCTAACCGTTTAGCTATAACTTGCCACCAATTTTGAAATTTGTGAATTTTTAAAAGCGATTTTATGGTTTTACGTTTTTTGTAATATCTACCTGAGGCCCTGAGATAATCGAACCAATTTTTTTTTTATTATGATCCCCAGGAAATTTCCTACAACATCCAATAATAAAATTAATGGCTTTTTTATTTCTTCATATTTCAAAACAACTTTTTTCGAAAAAAAAATATTTTTTCCGAAATATTTTATTTGTTTGCATATTTTACCCACCTGGGTAAAATAGTATTATTTATTAAGCAAATTTAGACTAATGTTAAGCATGGACATAACTAGGGGGGTGCTCCCCCCCCCAGAAAGCTCCCTGCCCCAAGAAAAATTGAGAAAATATGGGACTTTCCAGGCCCCCCGGAGGATAGCTGGTCCCATGGCTTCCCCAGCCAAATTCTCTAGTTTCCTTGTAGAAACTCTTGTTAGAATTAAAATAATACCTTAAAACTTATCATTTTTTTTAAATTTACAAAGCATCTTACTTGCTTTGTAATAAATTAACCGCCTACCCTCTCTTGAACTAAGACCCTACATTATAAGACGGAGTTTAAGCAGTCATAAACTGTTGTTATAAATGATTTATTCCTTGTTACTATAAATAAGCTGTTGGAATAAGTATTTTTTTTTTCAAATATTTTTGTATTAATGTTTATTATTTGCATGAATTAAAATTTGTGCTGGTATCCAGTTTTTTATGATAAAATAAATACAATTTATATAAAAGCTATATTTTAAAATACTATAATTCTGCATGCACACATAGTCTAAGTCATGGGCGAACCAGCGGGGGGGGCAGCTGCCCCCCCCCCCCTAGAAGCAAAAAAAAAAAAATTAAAAGTTTATAAAGAGATGAAACGAAACAAAATTGGTGGATGGCGACGGGGAATGATTTATTTGTTATGACTCGAGGGTTTTTAGGCCTTTAATTCGAAGGCTTTTCCTCCCTATATAAAAAATAGCTATGTCACAATCTGGACGACCATGACCTGCCCCCTTGGGCGACCATGATCTGACCATGCCCCCCCCCCCCTAGATTTGATCCTGGGTACGCCCATGGTCTGAGTAAGCTTGTTTATTGAAAAAAAAAAATACTTATTCCAACAGCTTATTTATAGTAACAAGGAATAAATCATTTATAACAACAGTTTATGACTGCTTAAACTCCGTCTTATAATGTAGGGTCTTAGTTCAAGAGAGGGTAGGCGGTTAATTTATTACAAAGCAAGTAAGATGCTTTGTAAATTTAAAAAAAATGATAAGTTTTAAGGTATTATTTTAATTCTAACAAGAGTTTCTACAAGGAAACTAGAGAATTTGGCTGGGGAAGCCATGGGACCAGCTATCCTCCGGGGGGCCTGGAAAGTCCCATATTTTCTCAATTTTTCTTGGGGCAGGGAGCTTTCTGGGGGGGGGGAGCACCCCCCTAGTTATGTCCATGCTTAACATTAGTCTAAATTTGCTTAATAAATAATACTATTTTACCCAGGTGGGTAAAATATGCAAACAAATAAAATATTTCGGAAAAAATATTTTTTTTTCGAAAAAAGTTGTTTTGAAATATGAAGAAATAAAAAAGCCATTAATTTTATTATTGGATGTTGTAGGAAATTTCCTGGGGATCATAATAAAAAAAAAATTGGTTCGATTATCTCAGGGCCTCAGGTAGATATTACAAAAAACGTAAAACCATAAAATCGCTTTTAAAAATTCACAAATTTCAAAATTGGTGGCAAGTTATAGCTAAACGGTTAGGTTTAGAGGGTTAATTAATTTTTTTCTGAAATCTGCATCTTTCAATTAGTTAAAATCGAAATTTTCATGCAGCTTCACTGACAAATATTGAAGAAATGATTTTTTTTCTTAGAACATGCACGGCCAGGCCGGGGTCTCGAGAGAGCAGCGGCTGCCATTATCATATAAACTTTAAAGGGCTGTAAAATGAAAACCGTTGCAGATATATCAATAAAATTTGGTGTGGTTGCTTACCTATAATAAAGGAACAAATATACCAAGTTTCATCAAAATCTGTGACTAGTGGTGTTTTGGCCTGGTTGAGTTGACATGGAATGACCCTATATATATATATATATGTCGTAGACAGATCGTGAAATTAGACAGTTCATGAACTGTCTAGACAGTTCATGAACTGCAGCCAGATCGTGTAATGGTCAAACAGTTACATGATCTGGCTAAAAATTTTAGACAGTTCATGAAATGCAATTGGGCCTTAGACAGATCGTGTAATGCTCGAGAATTACATGAAATGTCTAAATTTTTTAGGCAGTTCATGAACTGCCTAACAGCAGTTTTGCCGATCGTGTACTGTTTGTAATTTAATGCAAATAAATCTAAAAAAAAAAAATTTTATTTTTTCGAAAATCAAAAAAAGGCTTCTATAAGTTGTAGACATTTTCCAAATAACTTCTAACTTTAAAAAAATTGAGGTAGATGAGCGGGGTTCTAATTTGTGGCCGCTGGAAGCGGCCACAAATTAGAACCCCGAGACGCGCACCTTAACTTAAGATTTACAAAGTGAGGAAGCTATTTGGAAAATTTAGTAATCGATAATAATAATAATATTGAAAAAAATTGACTTTTTTCGAGATCTTTATTTGCTTTACAAACAGTACACGATCGGCAAAACTGCTGTTAGGCAGTTCATGAACTGCCTAAAAAATTTAGACATTTCATGTAATTCTCGAGCATTACACGATCTGTCTAAGGCCCAATTGCATTTCATGAACTGTCTAAAATTTTTAGCCAGATCATGTAACTGTTTGACCATTACACGATCTGGCTGCAGTTCATGAAATGTCTAGACAGTTCATGAACTGTCTAATTTCACGATCTGTCTACGACATATATATGAAAAAGTCTGGACGGTCATGATCTGCCCCCCCTGGACGACCATGATCTGCCCCCTCTAGATTTGATCCTGGGTACGCCCTTGAATACAATACTAAATATATATACATAATGACATCTAACAGCTCCGAAGATGTGCTTAAGCAAGGCCGAAACGTTAGCTGTTGAAAATATATTTTTTAGAAAAAATCCAGGCTGCATTTTCTTCTGCTTTTCATTCCTGATTAAAATTCTACTAGCCATAAAATACTCTTGTAATAACAAAAGTTTTAGATGAAAAAGGCAAAATTTTCTTCTTGTTCAAGACGTTGCCTCAACTTTTATATTAATTTGGCATTTATTATTTGAAATTAGTTCTCTAGCCTCCCCTCTATTTCTTTTTTTCCTGAGCAAGCCACTTTACCCCTTCGAAATCATCTGACAAACAGTTCCTTTCCTTCTCAATAGCTATCCTATCTTTTTCTTTGTATTGTATTTTTGAGCAGGTTTTGTCCCTCCTCCTTACTACCTTTTCCTATCCGAGAATTTGATATTTAGTATCTTTTCACAAATACAAATTTCTAAAAGCTTAGTCCTTTTGGGGCAATTTCTACATACAAAAGCCGAATAAAACATTTTACCATTTTTTTCTCAACCCTATGTCCATTCTACTGCTTAAAATCCTCCATTTTCTATTAAACGCAATTGCGATCCTTATTTTTATCTCCCTTCCATCCAATGCTTAAGCATTTATATCTTTTTATTCGATCTAAATCCTCATCATCTACATTCACTCTATTCCCTTCTGTCATCATACTCTCATTCTATTTTCATGGCATTCATATCAAAAGAGAATTAAACAAGCCTGAGATTCCTGTTTAGGCTGTAGCGATACACACAAAAATTGCATTCATTACGTAAACAGCTTTAAGGTACGTTTTCTTCGGTGCGACTCTCACGATTATGGTTCAACGATTGAACTTGAGCACTATCATAGATTATATCATAACACTATTTCTTTGAATTTCCTATGAACTGTTTTGCTCCGAGCGACTGCCGCTAGAGTCGTTAACGTAGTCAACGAGTATTTGATTAATCTCAGCACGAAATCAAACTGTTCAACAGAAAAACGGAAAATTCTGAGAACTTTTTGTCGTCTTCACGCAGATGGGAAATGATCAATTTTTGGTACAGACCCTCTTCTTTTCTTAGTTCAAACATACGTGTGTTTGAACTAAGAAATGAAGACCGGACGGTTTTTTTGCCCTTTTTTATACTTCTCAAAAAGGTATTTCAGAAGAAACTCAACGGCCTTTTTAAACCCATTCTATAGCAAAAACACAAACTTGCTTTATTTTAGAACAATATTACTGCGAATGAAAACTAGTGAAAAATAAACAAATCGTACAATCGTAAACGTTCTGAGCAAATGCTATCAACGATAAATCTTTCAATGATGATCGTTGAACGATAGTCGTGAGAGTCGCACCGAGGAAAACATACAGTGAGCGCCACAATTAAGTTCCCACCTGAGAGCTTTAGCCCTAAGTATATGGTATAATATATGGAAAATGGCGAAATAATTTTAAATTTGAAAAAGTAAAATAAAATCATCTGTACCAGATTTTACGTTTAACCTTTTCGGTTATTAAAAATATTTCACTATACACCATATACTTAAGGCTAAAGCTATCAGGTAGGGACTTAATTGTGGCGCTCATTGTACATGTTTAAATAAAATGAAAATAAAAAATAATTTAAGATTTTTTTATGGGCTTTAACTGGGATTGAATTCGCCTGATAGAGATAAGAAATTATAAATTTTTCTTTTGTTTCCATAGACCTTCAAGACCGATGTCTCCTGTTCCACATTTTGAAGAAAATGAAACCACAGAGATTGAAAACAAACCGTTACCTGATGTTGTTCTCGATCAAAGTGGTTTGTAATTTTTTTTTTTTTTTTAACTCTTAACGAGTATCCTTTCTTTTATAATTTCTTTTGAACAGGCGAACTTCCTCCTGTGCAATCAACCCCAGATGATTCTCCATTGGATGGACTAGAAAACAAATCACCATCGGAAATGCCAATGGCTCATAACTTACTGGTTCCATTAGTATTGGCAGAAGAGAATCCTGCTATGTGTGGCCTGCCACTTGAGGTCTTCACCAATGGCACCCTGTGCCATCCGTACCTTTCCTTACCGTATTTAGATCTTCTTGCCGACCGAAGTGTTCATGGATTCCTCGTTGGGGCAACTAACGTTCTCTTTAAACAAAAACGACATTTAGCCGATGTACTCGTCGACATAGAGGCTGGCACTATTGAGACTCAGGACCTACAATTACGGCGGCAGTTACATTTAACAACCGAGGATTTACGTTTTGCTGAACGAATTGTGAGACATGTAATCGAATTCAAACGAGGAGATGATTGGATCCGATCACAATTTTATTTATATTTACTCTGTTTGTTGAGGACTTCATTACTTCAAGGTAAAAAAAATAAATAAATTTTTGATGAAGATGGGGGATATTAGTGAGAAGGATGAATAAATAAAATCCAGAGATGATTTTCAGGTCAATTTATTTGGATTAACTCCTTCTGCTATGGGTCAACGTTTCAGAGCCAAAACGACTTCTTCTTCAGGACCATGCGGTGTCAAGAAAAACAAATAGCTCTCAATTTTGAGAGCTAGTACACATTCTTCGTTTGGCTCCAATGCCTTTCTCATGTGTACTAGCGTGATTAATCACAACTTTTAATGACACAATTGAGAGCTCTTTGTTTTTCTTGACACCGCATGGTCCTGAAGAAGAAGTCGTTTGGGCTCCGAAACGTTGACCCATAGCGGAAGGAGTTAATCCAAATAAATTGGCCTGAAAATCATCTCTGGATTTTATTTATTCATCTTTCTCAAATAAATTTTTATTAAATATCGTGATCCCATTTTCGTATTTTGGGGTCAGCAAATTTAATCTAATCCTGACCCAGTCAGACGTTTAGTCTGGAACAATTCTTCTTTTCCGAGGGCGAAATTTTTTTTTAGACCCTTTGTTTAACGATGTCTCTCTCTCACTCTCTGGTCTAATCTTTAATTTGATTTTATTTTCAGAAGGTAGTCGTGAAATCGAACATTTTAATAGCTCTTTTATGACCGCCTGGCGATCGACCAATAATTATCGTCAATGGTCCAAAAAAGAAAATTCTGTAATTTTGGATATAACTCCAGGACATCTTTTCGCTGGACAACTTTCAGTTTCCGATATGAAACTTCGTCTTTCCCAGTAAATATATTTTTCTTTTTTTCCATCTTTTATAAGATAGAATAATCTTCCTATGTTAAGTGATAAGATATATATATATATACAGTATATATTTTTTTTTTTGTACCATTTTTTTCTAAATTAAGTTATTGACAGTCTTTTTGAAACATCCGGTTTATATAAATAAATATATATATGTAAGAAAAATTAAATTAGCAAGCAAATAATTCAAATTACCATTTACTTTTGTTTTTAGTACTATGCAAAACACAGAAGGAGGCCGAAAATTAAATCAAGCGATGGCTTCAACAGGACGTGCTGTAGCAACTACTGGAAGAGCTGTTGGTAAGAAAGCTTTTTATTTTTGATTATTTCATTATTCATTAAAATTCATTTTGACTTTCTTGTATTATATGACGGTTATCCCTCTTAACTGTATTTTCACGATGTACGACTGTTAATATTCACACTATAGCTGTAACCAGAAATTCATTTTATTTGCTCTAAATTTCAATATTTGGTCCAGGGGATGCTAAGAAAATCATTTTTCTCAATAAACATTTGTGGGCCTTTGATCTACGCCGATTCATTGCAAATTTTATTACCTTTAGGCTCTTCTGTGCAAAGTATCTTTTTTCTATTTTAATCAATCACCTGGCTGTAATTCTCTGAAAAAGAGACATTAAATTATAAAAGTTCAAAGAAATGAAAAAGCAATTGGTCCACACTACATCACTTTTTTCTCTGAATCTTCATTTATTTAGTAATATCCAGCATTAAACCATCATTATTCATTATTAAAATATTTTTATTACTTTTTAGAAATTATCTTTAAACGCTTTTTGAAATATTTATATTCTAAATTCGTCTGATTGAAAATAATTTTCCATGGAAGAATTTGAAGGAAATAAGACCAAGACGACAAGACTTTCGAAATTTTTTACGGTGGATGTACTGTATATTTTAAATCGTATGAAAAATAAATATTTTTATTATAAAGGTGTTAATTATTTAAAAAAAGATAAATTAGCATCTTTTGGTGATAAAAGGAAAACTTTCTAGCATTTGTTCCCAATCTTAATTGCATATACCCGACCTTAATTATATATCAGAATTTTTCTTTGGCTCCCTAAATCAAAACATTGATATCTAATATTGCAATAATATTTTCACGACGCCTCAATAGCTGATTTGTAGATCACAATTTGGGAATAACTTGAGAAATATAACCAGCTACTATTGATCATTCTATTGGCAAATATTACCATTAAACTCACAGTAATATTACCAATAAGTGATTGCTAAATTCACTAAATAATTGCACCGTTGATGGTAAATTTATTTCGATATAAAATCACAAAAAATACATATCAATAATATTAGAAAAAACGATTACTAACAATTAGACATAAATAAAGATATGTAAAGAATATATATATATACAGTATATATATGTATTCGTGCACCGTGCTCTAACAGTGTTAGGATGAGATGAATCTGAGACACATCTGGTTTTATATCTCCAAGTCTACTTAATAATACATCTAGCCAAACCTTAGCGTTAATCAAAAAATAATATTATAGAAAGAATAAGCAAAATATGTCAAGTCACTCATGGTTCATTAAAATCGATTGAGATTGGCAGAATGGCAGCATCACTTAAAAAACGAATCAGTATCATTTTTCAGAACCGATATATCAAATACAGCCTATGATAGGGGACAGAATGACTGGCATAAAGCAAAAGAAACAGTCTTAGCTGGAGGTCTCCGTCTATATGTTATGTTTTATGAAATTGTTTTTGCAATGTTACGATATATGAGCGAAAAACTGAAAAAAGTACACAAATTTTGAGGTTTCCCTCTCAGAGGGGCAAACTATAAAAGAAAAAAAAAATGGAAATTCAAGTGTTTTTCGATGTCTAGAATCAGAATTCCAGAATTAGAAGATAAACAAAAAAAAAACCTTTTTGGTTGACCTGAGTTATTATTATATATATTGTTATTTCTTGTGATATGAAATGGAATATTGGTTGTTTCAGGTGAAGCAATCTCTCAGGCGAAAGGGGCATTTTCTAATTGGTGGTCAACATTGACAACACCCACCGATGTAGCCTCTGAGGTTATAGAAGACGAGAAGGTCTCAGATTTTGAAGAGAGCACCGAACAAGGCGATGAAGCCACTGAATCCAATTCCACGGAACAACAGCACCATAATAATATAGACTCTTCCAAAGAAGACTTAGAAAGTATAAACAAAATACAGGTTGGTAAATTAGAGACAACTGACGGTTGAATTTCTAAGATTATTTTCTCAATTTTTTTGTGATCATTATTTTATAAGTACACCAAGAGATATATAAAAATAAAAAGGGAAGTGCTTCCTAATTTTGTTAAGAATTAATTAATTATTTAATTTAAAAGCACCTTCCCTTTTCAACTATATTTATTTTATTGCAATTATTATTTATGTGACATGAATTATGAAATTTTTTTTGATATTTTAGATTTTTCTAAAAATATTTCAAAAAATAAGTCTATTCTTTTGAATAGAAATTGATCTCTTCTTAATCTGGGCTGGGATGTTGGCAGAAAAATGTTTGGAGGAAAAGTGGTGTTGGTTTTACGTGAATTTATAAGAAAAATTATTTAATATATGTGGGGTTTCACTAAGTTATAAATGAAAGATCTGTTTGATTTTACAACTCAATATATTTCGGGTTATTAACCCATCCTCAGGAGTGCATATGACTGTCGCGTGGAGTCCTGAGGATGGGTTAATAGCCCCAAATATATTGAGTTGTAATATCAAACAATTCTTTCATTTATAACCTCCTGAAACCCCACATATATTAAATAATTTTTCCAATATTATATTTTATGAATGATTTTATTTTATGCCGACACTGATATCGGCCAATAAAAATTGCCGATACCGACACCTCTTAAATTTGCCGACACCGCAGCCCTGATCTTAAGGTTGGAAAATGACTCCTTTATATAAAGAAGGCAAAGGAGATAGATAATCCCTCAACGCTACATTTTCCTTATCTCCCAAAAGAATCAAATTTAAGCACTTAAAAAAATCTGGTGGTGTGACTGGTCACACCAGATTTTTTTGTGCCGAGATATATTTAGTTTCCCATAGCACCTTAGTTCCAAACTTGACCACTTGCATTTCATAAGTAAAAATCTGAAATACTTCTGTAAAGTGTTCTTCAAACAATGTTCACGAAAAATTTTATTGATACACTTTTTAAGGAGCATATAAAAAATAAGCTTATTTTGAGTGTCCGGGAGGGTCCCTAATCCTCATGCTAAAAATCATTACACACAGACAGACAGACCAATTTGCGGGACCCACTCAACAATCAGACGAATTTTTAGGATAATAAAAAACCAGGCCCAGTTCATTGTTCTATTTACCAAGCATTCTTCATCTATTTACTCTCGCCTCTGGCTGAATAAGCCTATGTACAGTGAGCGCCACAATTAAGTCCCCCCTGATAGCTAGAGCCTTGAACTCCCCTCCCCCCAGGGTGGGTTAACCCAAGCCACTAGATATTTAAGCTCTATAATACAAATTATATTTCACAGGGTAAGAGAAAGTAAAATATAATAATTTACTCTAGCTACAACCAAAATGATTTATAAATACCCTAAAATAATCTTAAATTTTTCAAATTTTTGAAAAAACTTTCTTGAACCCCCCCCCCATCAAAAATTTCTGGCTACGCCAATGTTGTATAGTATATGGAGTATAGTGAAATAATTTTAATGACCGAAAAGGTAAAACGTAAAATCTGGTACAGTCGATTTTATTTTGCTTTTCCAAATTTAAAAATATTTCACCATATACCGTATACTTAGTTAGGGCTCTCTACCTATCAGGTGGGGACATAATTGTGGCGCTCACTGTACTAGTACATCTCAATTTTAATAAATAAATACAATAAATGAATAAAAAATTCAATCCAAATCTCAGCACTATATTGCCCATTTGCACCGAAACATCTTAGATCTTAAGCTCGCCTTTTTTATCTCATTTACACTCACACACACATTCACACAATCTTTTCGGCAACCTAGGCCATAATATGTTATATTATAAGACTTTGACGTTATCCGTTAAATTAATAATATATATATTTGGGGTCCAGGCATTCTGGTATCCAAATGGCTTAAATAAAATCATCGGACTGTAATCCGAACCCGCGACCCTTGGTATATAACCCCTACACCAAGCCCTCGGGCCATAAGCTCTCCTTGAGCCCCATAACGTAAAAAAATGGGGCATTTCATCTATTCAACTATTTATATATTGTAAAAATATCTTATTGTTATTATTTATGCGATGGAGGAACAAATAGAGGATCTTAAGACCCGATTTCTTGATTTCAAATTCAATTGTAAGATGTTAGACGAGCTTAAGATCTTAGATTTTTGGTGCAAACGGGCATAAACACTCAAAATGCCTTATTTAATCAAGATAAACTTCATTTCTACTACATGTCTTCTCGCCAAATTAAATGTTTGGCATATTTCTTCCCTGTTCTTAGAAATTTGTACAGCATCCCTCGTGTATTTTCTGTCAGAATCCTATATTACTAGAGATGACTTTTCTCATGTTGATGGGTTTGGGATGTCTTGGCTCTTCCATGTTATTCTTCCAGATTTCTTTGACCCTTAGAAACAATTGCAAAAATTAAATTAAAAGAAACCAAGAAAATTCAAGAATGGGATTATCTATTGAAATTTTCGCTCTTTATATCTTTTCCTTTTAATTTTATATTTACGGAAATTAATTCATTAACATCTTTAATATCATATTCATTACATATGTATATATCGTATATGTATATATATATATAATTTATTTTTACTTAAAGATATATTTATCATAATTGTATTTTTAATATTTTCTCTCCTGATTCATGTTGCAAATTGTTAAATAGAAAAATTGGCAATAAATCAATATAAAAAAAAAGAAAGTAAGAATAATATTTATAATAAAAATATCAAGGAATAAATTTCCTTCTTCAAGAGGATGAATGAATGTCTTTCTACTTTTGATTCCTACAAAGCGGAATTCACATCCGCGTACTCTTGAAGAATAATATTCACATTAGGTTCCATAATATGTCTTATTTTTTCCTAAAAAAACTTTGGTCGTTGTTAATACCATAATACTAACAATGATAATGGACCAAAAAATAAATATTTTTCAAGCACAATTAATTAATAAGCTCAGTGGCTTAATTTAAAACCCCTAAGCCCAGAGAATAATTTTACAAAGGATATCTGGAAAATCTTTTTTATTAAAACTTTTCTTAATTTGGCAAAAAACAACTTTTTTAGAAAAATTCTTGTATGGAACAAAGTTTTCCAAATCATATTTTTCCTTACTTTTATTTATTGTTCATTTCAATTGGCTTTTTCATCAGGTTGTTCTAAAAAAGATTAACGACTCAGATGGATAGTCAAAGGGGGACACACAATCTAGCAGGGGAGGATTGTCTAAATTTCTTTCGCAAATCAAGTTCTTGAAAAATGCCAATATCTAGGTTGCATATGATTTGTACAACAAATTAAAAAATTTCAACGATTTTAAATTATTTTAACCAACTTCTCTTTGATTCTAAAATTCTATATCTATAAATTAATATTCCAAAATTTCTTTCTTTCCAGATATTCTATGAAAATTGATTTTGATTGACCTAATAAATAAGAAAACTTCGTACTTGTATCTATCTATATTATTCTAAGTTATTGTGATACTAACTTATATATTAGAAATGAATTAAGAATTCTCATTTTTTATACGAATCAACTATTAGTATAATTTTATTTAATGTATATATTTATATTAATCTTGGCAGTTCTTTTTATAAGATCTGCCATTGATTAATATTAGAAAAAAAAGATATCTTTTACTGAATTTGGTTTTTAGAAAATAAAAAGACAGCTCTCTCTTCTGTTCGATAGAGTTCAATTTGAATCAATTAAATTTAGGAGGTACCTGCTAGCAAGACTGGCCAGAAAATTTTCGGGGGGGGGGGGGGGGCAATCTCCCATTCCATATGAATAAATTTTAAAGAATATAAAATATTTTTTATAATTTATAACTGTATTTAAATTTTTTACTTCTCTCTATATATTTCTTTGTATTTGTAATTTTTCGGTTTTTCAGGGGGTGGGAGGGTAGGAAAAATTTGCGCAGGAAAAAGCAACTTAACTTGATAGCAAAAAATAATCAATATAATTTATATTCTTTAATCGATTGTAAAACATAAAGCATCTTTATTAATGATGAGGTTTTGTCTTTTCGGCATCTGTGGCCATTTAGACTCCGCCCCTATTTATTTTAATGGATTGTCAATCAATTTGAAACATTTTAATAATAGGCATCCCGGCATATTTATTTAAATCATTTGTATCCTTTTGATTTCAGACTGCCTGTGATAAGAACCCATATCTTTTGACTTTTAATTTGTCATTTATTAATAAAGTACTTAGGATTTTTTAATAATTAAAAATAAAGAAAAAATTATTTTTTTTTAAATAATCATTCAAATAGAAAAAGAACAATTAAAGGACCAGCATCCTGATTAAGATGTTTAAGAAACCCCAATTATATAATGCATTAGAGAAGAATTCATTAAACGAGTTTCTTAAGAGAGAAGCTGGAAGGTTTTTATTCTCCAAAAAAAAACTTGCTTATTAATTTTTAGAATTTTTCTATTTCATGGGCTCGGATTCAAATTACGCCATTGAATTTTACGTATAATAATTATTCAACATGCACAATAAAAAAATTATATTTTTTTAAAATAACTCATTAATTAAAAAATAAAATGTTTTAGAGATATCATAGCTCTTCTTTTTAAATTTGTAAAGTAAATTTTATTTTGGTTTTTTAGATTAAATTATCCTTAAGAAAAATATTCAAAACAATTATGAATTCAGTAAACCTATTTATTCTAATGAATTTTCTTTATCTAGTCATTGGCAGAATTTGTAAACTATTAATTTTATATCTTTTATTTTATATAAGGGACCTAATCACCTAATTTTTAATTTGCAGTATACAATAAAAGGAATACATGGATAATAACTAGGTCAAGAAATAATTGTGATTTTATTTGATTTTTTATGTGAATCGAATGAATAGATGATGAGAAAATCGCATCCATTTATGTGAACCAATTTGGAATAAAAAAATATTAGAGGTAAAATAGTTTTTTCACGGAGGTAATATTTATTAAATTTTTATTAATTATGACTTGTGTCAATTAAAAAAGAAAATACTAATTATTCCGTCAAAATAAACTATCGAAAATATTTATATAGTGGATATTAGAATGTATGTTCTCTCTAAATCATTTATTTATTATATTTATAAATAAAATATATTTATTATGTTTATATATATATCTGTATATATTATTATATCTGTCGATATTATTGTTTTAAGAATTATTTTTGGGAGGAAATTAGGAATTAGACCGTTAGAAAGAAAAATAAAACATGTTCATTTTTTAACCTAACATTCCATGCAATTATTATTTCTTGTTCTTCTTTTGTTTGTTGAAATAAATTGTTGTAATTCTTAAATGTCTTTCAATCTCTCCTAAACTCCCTATAAAATTTAATTTAATGTATTTTCATGTTAAGAAAATAAATTCATTTAAAGATATCCTCGTCTCCATGAAAATTGATATAAAAACTTTCCTAGTATTATACGGTGAAGTGAAAAGTATATACACTTTATTTTTATTAAACCTTTTGTGGTTTGTGTTATTATTGTTATGAGAGTTTTTAATTATAGACCACATTTGTATTAATTATTTATCAAAAATATAAACACTGTAAAACGTTTCGACTGCTTATTCTGCATTCGTTTTCAAGTACTGTGCACTTGCTACGACTCGTGACTGCAGTCGAAACGTTGTACAGTGTTTATATTTTTGATAAATAATTAATACAAATGTGGTCTATAATTAAAAACTCCCATAATAATAATAATTACAATTTATTATTGTAATTGAATAAATATAAAATTTTGTTGAACAATTAAGTTATTAAAACAAATGTAAAATTTCAGATTAACATTATATTTAATTTATAATATTATATTTGAAAATATTTACAAAATAAAGAAATCAAAGTAGACATAGAATAATGTAATAATCACAGTACATCATTTGTTTCTATTTAAATACCAAATGGAGGGGATAGAATTCCTCTCCTCAATTTTTTAAATAATAATTACTCAAAATTAGAAACGAAAATTTCGCTATTACAAGATCGTCTGATTTGCTAGTATAGATAACAAATTGTTCACCATTCGTTGTATATAAATAAAAATATTATAAAATCCATGTCTGTGAAGTCAAATAGAGATGTCTTTAATTTTGGCTTGACACTTCGCATTTAGAACTTAAAAGTTTATTAAGAAATAGTTTATTTCCTAATAGGGTCTTTCATGGGGATCCAATTCATTTTCTACCAAGAAGAAATGATAAACTATATCTTATGTAAGTTTTATTATAATTAAAAAATTTTTATTTAAGGTCTTTTCAGTATCTAAGGCCATTTGATCGAGTCCTTATTTTTCTAAATTAAATGGAACCCCAATATAAATAATATTATTTCTATTTTTAGAAAGATTATATATTAATTTTCATATTTTATTATTTTCCAGGTTTAACTTTTATTTTATTTTAATCCCGATCTTCTCACTCCTTTTCTATTGTTTATTTTTATTTATTTATTTATTTCCCCGTTTAATATTTATTTATTCTAGAAACTAAAGAAAATAGTCATATTTTTTTTAGGTAAAAAGGTAACAAAAAAAAAAAAAAAAATACTCTAAAAAAAAATTATTTTTAAAAAATACTTTTTTATTTTTAAAATTCAAATTTAATAATTTTTTTTTTTTTTGGGGGGGGGGAGGGAAAATTTGTTTGTGTTTTTTTTTTGAAATATTTTTGCGTGCGCAAATTAAAAAAAAAAACACCGTTACAACAATAAAAATTCTATATTCTTTGCATTGTCGTTATTATTTTTTTCAAATAGGAGAATTTAAAATTAGGAAGTATTAAGGAAAAAAGAAGTAAATAAACATAGTGAGGTGTAATAAATAAATTATAAAGTGTGACATAAAGCGATATTTGATAAATGTTGAAATAAAATAGTAAGTAAAAGGAAAGAAGCTCCTCCATCTATGATTTGATTTATATTCTCTTTGGTGTTTGGTTGGATAGACTAGACAAGCGACAAGCGACAAACGACAAACGAGAGCCGCTCGTGATTCGGTGATTCGGTGTGCTCCGTGTGCTCCCGTGGCTCCGTGTGCTCCGTGCCGTGGGTCATCCCGACCCGACCCGTCCCGTCTCGTCCCGTCCCAATCCAAATCCCAATCAACCTGAACTCAACCGAGCGATGCGATGACAAGTGCCGGATGTGACGTTCTTATGCTCAGTCTCGCACTTTTCATACATTTATTCAGTGTCCATTCGTTATTTCGTATTGATTCTATTTAATTTCCACCATATAATAGAACACTTGAACTATTAATTGAGATTGCAAACGGATCCATTTGACGTATGCTAATGCTCGTAGAAAAATGTTTGTAAATCGGCAACTTGCTCTAGCCAGACGCCATCTTCTTCATAGGTTTTTCTTGTGAAAATTAACCATTTTATTTTAATTAATTATGCCGATTTCTACGTAAACCCTGAGTGGTTATTGGTGTGCCAAGGATAGTGACATCCTCCAAAATATCCTGGATAAAGAAAGAGGTGAGCTTTCATCTTATTTATTTATTAATTCAATAAACATTCGATTAAGTGCCTCCTCATCCAAAATGACATCCTACGATGGAATGTTTCTGCGAACAGGTTTTATTAATTATCTCAAATTAAATTAATTCATTTTTAATATCCTCTTTTCACCTATTTTTTAATTAATATTAATTTTTATTAAAAACATGATTTCCTAGCCTATATTTTGACTCCCAATATTTTGCATATATTATCTTCCATTTTAAAATTAATCGGAACTGCTTGTTCACATGAAACTTCCAATTAATAAATTTTATTGTTAAATTGAGTATTTATATGGACATTTTTAAAAGTTGTTCGCAGCCATCAGTGAAAATTTAGTTACAGACATCTTAGATCAATATGTTTCTATTAATAGAGTTGTGATTCAGTAAAACACGACTAAATATCTTTTTCGTTATTTATAGAACATGTCAGTGCAATTGATAATTGAATGATTTGTTTTTTGCAGTCCACGAATGGGGCCTTGTAAGAAGTGTGGGGGATGACCCGAAAGTCTTGGACCCCTGGAGGCGGTGAGTTTTTCCCTTTTATTTCACTCTTTTCTGTTTATTTATTACATTTCTTATCAATTTTGTGAAAAAAACAAAAAGGTAGTTGCTATTGTAAATGGCAAATAGAGAAAGGGAAGCTTGCAAGCTGCAAATTTCTTATATTTTATATTGACATAACCTATTGGCCTCCAATTGACACACAACAACCAACATCCAATTAATCAGGTACTAGCAATGCAATCTCTTTTCATTTTTATTTTATTTCAACTAAAATAATATTTAAATTTTAACTAACATTTAGTAAAGTATTCAGAAAAAAATTAAACTGAGCAAAACAAAATCATACCCAAAACATGATTTACTCAATTTTATTTAAAAAAAATGTATTTAATCGGGCATTTTATCAATAATCAAAATATATAAATAATTCTTGATATTTTAAACTATATCCCATGATTAGAGATCTTTTCAAAATTAAAATATGTCAAAAAATCAAATGTTAACCTCAAAACATGCTTTTTTGATATTGCTGTTTTTATTACATTTTTCTACTCCTTTAATTCGTTTTAACATTAAAAATGGAAATTTTCCTCCTCATTTCAATTGCTGCTTAAATGATATTATGATAAAGAAAATAAATAATGAGGAATTTTAAATTTTATGTAGGGCCTATATATATATATATATACATGAATATACCTATTCACACTTTAGTGTATATATATTTGGTGTGGTTATACAATTTTGTTCATTTATGGATCTAAAAGTATAATTAAAACAATTTTAATTATTTTTTAAATTTTAGTTATTTTTGTCTTAAACTATCATTTTTTAAATTTTTACTCATCAAACAATGAAAATTAAAATACAGTAAATATTAAAGGCCAGTTAAAAGGCATAGAAGCTTTAAAATATGAATAAAAAAATAGAATGAATTTAAAATTATAACCCACCCTTTAAATAAAATTATTTTGTTTTTATTAATTTAATTACTTTAATGAAAACACGATTGATGCTGATTTAAGAAAATAATTAAAAAAGAAAGTTTTTTAGTATCATATCAATATTAGTTTATATTATTAATATATTCTATATACAGTATATTAATAATAATGGCCCAAACATATTGAAATTTAATTTTCTGTACAAATATCTCATGTCCTTGTCATTACTATATAATATATGATTCTCTAGCCTTACATAATTATAAAAGGGTTCATGTCAAAACTGAAATAAACACATTTTTTAAATCAGCATATGTATATGTTAATAAAACTTTAAAATAGTATTTTAACTGGGTAATTATGGGCAGGAGCAGTCAATAAAAAAGACTCTGTATGCTGATTCTGATCTCGGAGACGTTTCGGATCTTTTAATTTAAGAGCCATCCTCAGTCCTTACTAAAATTAAAAGAACCGAAACGTCTCCGAGATTAGAACCAGCATACAGAGTCTTTTTTTATTGACTGCTCCTGCCCATAATTATCTATTTACATCACAGTCACCACTTTGGAATAGATGTACTATTCCAACTCTTTGGTGCAACAAATATAATTCTAAATTATACTTAAAATTACAAAATATCGCAGTAAGGGTCATTATTAAAGCATCCCTATGTGATTAATTAATTGTTTTTATAAAATAAGATGAAAATTTATTCTACAATCAGTAAATATTTTCATATTTTTTTTAAAACAATGAAATAATCACATGAATACGGTGCTTAAATATTGACTCTCATTGTACATAATAAATTCACTTTCTGAAGTCAACATTTTCAAAAACCCAAGTCATATTATTTTTGAGCTCAATTTTTTTTTATATTTTCAAAACATGAATATATTAATATATATAAAATTAAAACTTTCACATTACTCTTTAAAAACTTGAATGATTAACTTTAACTCCATTTTCGAATTGCCCCCTTCCACAATCGAATTACGCCCCACTTGGGAAACACTCTCTAGAAAGTAATGATCATATGGTAAACAAACTAACACTAAAAAGTCTCGTACTATATGATATTATAAAAAGAGAAATTAATCATCCCCAACTCAGGCACACTCAGGAGGGTTTTAATTTGGAACCTGCCTACCCATTCCCTCCAGAATTATAATTTTAAATTACAATACTTTCATAAGAAAAAAGCAATAATTCCCACGTTTAAAACAAAAATTGATGGGTGGGGTTTTATTCTATGACATACATACAGTGTGTATATATATATATATATATATATATATATATATAATATATATATATATATTTGTTCACTCAGTCATTTATGTGACAGACTGACCCGTTATGATTACATGATGATTCCTTCTGCAGATCACCCGTAGAATCATAGTTATCAAAAGATGATTTTGAAATAGAGCCATTTTACAATCAGTATTAAATACCTTACTTCATTACCTCATTATATATTTATTCCTTTGATTTATTAAATTGATTGTTTTATATATATATATATTATTTATAAAATAATTGTTCAATATGAATATTAAAGTATAAAGTTTATTGATCGAATTTCAAACTGGAATAATTGATTTCTTTTAAATGATGGAGGCGATATTTGATTCTTTATTGATTATTTCTGTACATGGAGGATAGCATTAGCATAAATCCGAGTCGGTTAATTGCTCTACCGAACCTCCCCTTCCCTGAGTCCCTCTGGGAACCCTCAGCTTTGGACATTCTGGTTCTCGTTCGGTGTGGCCAGCGGTGTTTGCGGGGGTGTGGGTGCTTCGGATGAATGGCATGAGTGTCAGGACGCTATCGATCCGTGTTAGCTAGCTCACCCCACAGGCATCCTCCCCAAGGAGCCCGATCTGACCCATTTCCTGGCCTGGGCAAGCAGACCGCCTTATCGCCATCGTCGACCATTCTTCCTCCGCCCTCTTCCTCTCTTTCCTTCATTTAAATTAATTGCATTTTCTCACTTCTTCGTCAACGATCTCTTCCTAGTCGTCATCGTGGTCATTCTCGTGGTGTCCATTCTCGATCTCATCGTCGTTGACCCCGCCTTCTCTCTTCCCATAATCCCCTAAATCCAAGGAATGTCCTCCAGGTTCTCGACTCTCTTCCACCCTTAATCTCTGCCTCTCTCTTTCTCTATGTATATTTTATTCACATATCTACGTGAGTACATTCCCGGTGTTTGTCCCTGTATTTGTGTGTGTGTGTGTGTGTGTCGCCTAAAGGAATCAATAACTGCTTTATGTGCTTCCTCGGCTTCGGATTGGAGTGACGGTCTCTAGTTCGATTCGGGGCTCCTTCGTCTCCTCCCTTTGGAAAATACCTCTTATGCAATTAAATCTGAGATGAAATTTTTTGAGTTTAACAAAATTTTATCTTTTAAAAGCCCCTTTCAGTATTTTTGTATAGAAGAATAAAAAATATTTATTAAGTTACCAATATTATTGACACTGTCCATCTCGAGGATGAAGGAAAAAAACGACGATTGCAAACGAAACGGGAAAACGATCATTCCGCCAATGAGAGCTGTACTAAAATTAGTTCAATGATTATTTCTTTTAACCAACTTCATCTTCTGTTAAACGTTGCTTAAGAGATTTATCCTTAACAGAGAGAAAGGGTTGATTATCCAACTTTTCATTTTGCTTAAAGAGCCTTGTAACTACCAGATAGAGAGGCTTTTTAATATTTAAATGACAATTTTTCAAAAAAATCGAATTTTTTTAAAATTCACAATAAAATATTGGAGACCAGAGTCATGTACATTCAATCTTGTGTCGTGGGACTTGTGCTACCATGCTCAAATAAAATATTTTCATAGATTGAGTCCACCTCTTTAAATATTTTTTCACCACCTATAATTCTATACCGGTCCTTGAAATAATTTTAAATATTTGGGATTTAATTTTTTAATATTCGATCTTTACAACCTTTTCTCCTAATCCCCAAAATAATGTACTGTCTCAATTTTAGCTCTACTGGTTAGACCCCCCCCCCCCCTATTATGTTCTCTCTGATTGAGAAGTATTTTATTCGCTGGTTTTGAACTTCTATTTACAGCCCTACTTCCTTGGTGTCCTTTTAACATTTCTCTCACACCCTTTCTAAGGAATTACGACCCAGAAATATTCACTCTATAATAGAAAATATTAAGTTTTTCTTTACTTTCAATATAGGCAAGGCCTACGACGATATTTCTGTTTTTGAAAGTTTCGAGCTTGATATGTATTGAATGAGATATAATTATGACATTTGGCCCACAAGCAAATGTATTTCTCACATTTATTAGTTGATTGATTAACTTGTACTGTTCACTTCTTACTGTCATATAACTTTTCTTTTATTCTTATTCAGTTATACATGTTTTTTGCAAATTGTCCATCATTTCATCCAATACACACACATTGCACATATTATATATTTAAATTTACATGGAGTGATTTTTAAATTGCTTACTTTCTTTTGATAAATGATAATTTTTGACAGAATAAAATACACTTTTTTTGAATCTGAGGATGTTTGCATGCATGTAGCTTTATAATCCCAGGAGTGCAAGGAAAAGTTGCTCTATATATATATGGGAAAAAGAGGATGCGAATAGAGGAGGGGAAGAAAGGATCGGAAATTGGGGGGTGGCACTTCAATTCCATTCCAATTGGAAGCCTCAATGGCAAGATGTCCCAATGTCCCGGGTTGCTATGGCGATGTTGGTGTCTTTAAACTCTCCCAGATGCCAGTCTTTGTATCCGGCCATCCGAGAGGCGAAAGGCGAGATTCGATCGGAGCATATCCCCGGAGACGAGACTCATCGCTCGTTCATCTCTGGACCTGGCCTCCTCCACCTTGCCTTCTTTTCATATTGTTTAACTCGTTTTATTTATTTGATATTTGTTGAATAAAAAATCTATCTTTAAATATCATGGGGCCTTTGCTAATTGTAATTCGCATTCATTTCTATAGAAATTAATGAGATTCTTTTTATGCAACAAACGATAATATGACCAAGCATTAAGGAACAGCCATTTCTCCTGGAATTATACCCCATAGAGACAAAATTGTAACCAATATTTTTAAAATAAATAATCTTTTTTAATGCAACTGACGGGGAAAGCTAATCGACGATTAAGCATTTCGGTTGCTTAAGCTCAAGGCTCACCAGGCGCTTATGGCGCCGACTGTACCATTTCAACATTACCCTCCCATCTCCTTTTAGTTCTACCGAATGATGATATATCATATTCTAGTAGAGCAAAAAAATTTCTTAAATATTTCAATTTTTGTTTTCAAGTTTTAAACGCAGGCTGGCAGACACGCCCTTTATATATGTTTATATTATTTATAGAGGGTGCCAAACAGTTGTCACCCGTCACTCTATTTAATAATCTAAATGTTTCACTTTAGATCATTTTCGCTATATATTTTATTTTATTAATATACTCATAACTTCGGGGGCAACTTCAGGAGATTGTGATATTTATTTGATTTTAGAAAAAATTTACCCAAAATTCTTACAATGTCCTCAAAGGATTTTTTAATATTATTTGTATGATTATAATTTTAAGGTAGTGAATGTTTACTGTTTAAAGGAAAATCATAAAATGAAATGTAGCAAGCTCATTGTCGAGGTGATGCATGTGAGGAGGAATTCAGATCTAGTCTGGGTTCGAGTTCGTATCTGGGTGCGGGTGTTGGGGGGCCTGCGGTCTGGCAACTGTAGCGCCAGCTCTGACGACTTCAACCAAATCAATACACTCAAACACACAAATACACACACACACACACACACACATAATATATACACTCACACTGACATGCTCATTTACATAGGCCTACTTGGACACTTAGGCATGCATTGGCCAATATACGTTCTACGGATTTTCAGCCCTGGCTCCTTTTTAAGGCTAGAATTAAGTGAATGAACTCTAAATTGACAGTAAGAAAGAGAAAGAGAAAGAGAGAGAGAGTGAGAAAAAAGTTTGCAATTTCCATTTGCATTTTTCGATTGATAATCTATCAAGGTTGCCTCTATTGATAAAGTTTCACTTCTGAAAGGTCCACCCTTGTTTTGGGACTTGTCTACAAAGGTATCACGCAGCTACGCACGCAGGCACGCAAGCACGTCTGCTACGCTGCCAGATGTTCTGATTTCATTCCGGTCAACTCGTTATTTGAGCTCCTGTTAGCTCCGATATACCGCTTGCTTTTGCCTGGAATTTTTCTCCATTTCCTACTTCGATTGTTCTTCAATTGAGATCCTCTCCTAACTCGTTGTTTTGTCATTGGGAATTTTCCATTTTTTTTTTTTTTTTACTGTCAAAATATTTTTTCTTTTGATGCACACCCAACAACTCAACTTGTCTTATGGTTTATTGATTTTTAGATATGCGCAAAAACTAATAGAACAAGTTAGTAAGAAAGAAAGGGACAAGAGATGATGTTCTTTTTCCTTATTTTCCTTCTGTTGGTTGTCTTAGAGGGGTGATTTAATTTTGGAAATTTCTTAGGGTCCATTTGAAGCCGCTTCGTTCCAATCTCTTCGGCCATTAATCTCATATTATGAGCTACAACGATCTTTTGCTCACAGATAGTTTTTAACTGATAGAGCAACTATCAGCTAAAAAAACTCTTTGAGATTTATAATAATAAAACTTTTTAAGAAAAGCTCGAAAAATGAAAGAAATGTTCGGATAAAGTGAATTTCCTATCTTAAGATTTAGGCGGAAGTAGAGAATAGAAAAAGAAGAATTTCTCTTTGAATGAATTTAAATTTCGGGTTGGCCATCACCAATGAACCCTTTCTGCCTGTTAATGGGGGAGAGATTATTTCCCACTTTCCTACCCAAGGCAGGAACGGATGCAGGAGAAAATTTAAAATGAATGGGGGGGGGGGGCGTCTCGTGACATTCACGTAGGTAGGATTCTCCCCCTGGGGGATTTAAACCCGAAAAATAAAGCTATACTTTCTTTTTTACTTTCTCTTACCTATTGGAATCATGTCAAAAATTCTAAGTTGAGATTTTGATGGAAATACATGTTTTGAGTTCTCATGAGTTCAAAAAAGTGGGTCCCGCAAAATGACTCAAGAACGAAAAGAGCTAGGAAATTTCATATTAGAGTTAGTTACCCCCCTGGGACGTGACAAGAAGCTTTTGAACAAAATCGGCCAAAAAGTACTATTACTTTACGGATGTATTTTATCAGTTTTTCTCAAAGATTTTGGTTGCCATGGTAACAAAATATAAACATTTTTCCCATTATAAATTTTATTACATCTTGAATTTTAATATATCGGCAGAAACTAAATATATGTCGACACATAAAATCTGGTGTGACAAGCACAGAACAAAACTTTCCATTACCAAAGGTATGAGAATGTTGTGTGCTCTGGGACCAGCGACACCAGATTTTTTTTCTTAAATACAGTATGCAGTCTATATTGACAGCCTGCCTGGTAATTATAATTCCTCTGATTTACACTATGTCATAATATTGTAAAATTCCACAAATAAAATGTACTCTGTGTTGCTATAGCTCTGAAGATGGTCTTGACCAAGACCGAAATGTCAGCATAGAGGCCTTAATAGACGAAATACTCATAGCTTAAACACTAACGACTATCCAGCTATAAAATCCACATCTTGTAAAAGTCTTTAGAGTTCTTAATTAGAAATTTTATTCAACTTTTTTTATTTTTATATTTAAATTTGCTTTCTTGTTTTTATTAAAATTTCTGTTGATTTTTACAACTTTTGACTTTGGGAAGCAGTGGAGGGGGGGGATGAAGGCAGGCCCCTCCCCCGGTACCACTTTGCTAGAGGAAAGGCAAAAACCCTCTCGGTGAATTATATATCAGTGATTTTAAATTTTGGAAAAAAAAACCCTATTTGGGGTAGGGGTGGATTTGCCCCAGACGGCAGAAATCTACACTAAACTATTGTTTAGGAGGTAGGGAGAAGAACCCTTAAATACGCCGTAAATTCTTTCCCTTTGAAATAGGTACTCTTTAAAATATTAAAAAAAAAACATGGAAACAATTATTTTTTCTTGATTCTAGATTAATTATAACTTAGTTTTTCATATATCAAGTTTTACCATTGTCACAAATATTTTTTGATAATCGAAATGTTGAGAATTGTTAAATTAACCCCTTTACCTCTTCTCTTAAAAAAAAAATAACTAAAATATGGCAAAAATTGCATTAAAATTTGATCCAATAGGACCCGATCCACAAGTAAAAAAAAATTAATTATAAAAAAAAAAATCTTGCTACTTTTATTTCCAAAACAAGAATCCCAAAATGACTATTCAACCAAAAGTGAGTTTGTATTGTATTTTTAACTCTATATCACAAAAAAATCAAATTTGGTTTGAATAAATAAAGGAAAAAACATTTTTTACTAGCTTCCCTGTTAATTTATTTCGTTTCCTGTTGTTTCGATAAAAATTTTATTTTCTTAACATTGTACATATAATTAATCGAATTCCTAATTGTCTTATTTACTTATTAAATACGATACAAAGGATAGTCAAACTTCTCTTATTTTACCCCAGATCGAGAGACTTAAATATAAAATTTCATCCTCCTAGCTCAATTCCTTCATGCTTAGAATTGAACACACACCCACCCACCCACAGACAGACCATGTCACGAAAACCACTTTTTTGATTCAGGGGACATCAAAACGTGTATATCCATCAATCAAAATCTCGACATCAAATTTTTGACATGAATCCAATACTTTCTCTCTATATATATATTACATATATACAGAGGTAAGAGAAAGTAAAAATATTGATCACCACTAGACGGAGCTACAGTTTTTAGTTAGTTGTAAAGACATCATACTACAAACCTTTAATTCGAAAATCTCGAAAACACATTGGCATCATTAGAATTGGTAAAAAACAAAGTAAGAGAATGAAATCATAAAATTTGAATAATTAATTATTGCTTATTTCATCTAAAATGAGTCACCAAAGAGCTTGTCTCTTTTCACGTATTCTTCTAGTTCATATAACCTTTTAAATTTTCAATATACAATCATCTAGAAAAAAAAAATGAATTTTTATTTAACATTTCTCCTTGAAAAATAATCGAAGCTATGTATTCTAATAAATGTATGCAGAATTGATTTTTTGATATATTAATTTAATAGTCGAAGATTGTTTAGCAATGGTTTTAACTAACTTTTCTCCATCGACATATTAATAAGGAGTATAATTATTGTTCATTACACTGATATAATTCGCTATCGACTGTCTGTTCGTCAAGAAACTTGCTCTTTGGAATTTCGAAATGAAGTTTTATATGTTTAAAGTGGACCTTCTAAAGATTATACGACAATTATTTTCTTTCCGAAATTACATTAACCTTCTGAGTTGTTTAAGTTACGATTTATTTCATAGGAAATATAAGCGGAGAATATTCAATTGTTTAAATGAATAAAATCTGGTGTGACTGGCGCACAGCACACAACTTTCTCTTACCTTTGGTAATCGAAAGTTGTTTTCTGTGCTTGTCACACCAGATTTTTTGTGTCGACATATATTTAGTTCCCGACAGTACGGAACATTTGAATTCAGATGTAAAATTAATGTTATAAGTATGGGAAAATATTTATATTTTGTTACCATAGCAACCATAGGAGAAATTCCTATCTTTCCTATGAAGAACAAGAGTAAAGTGGTCTTCAGAAGATTTCAATCGCAAAATGAGAATATACATTTTAAAGAGCATCTAAAAAATAATTGATTTTTGAATTTAAAAAAAAAATCGTTGGAGCAAATTTTGAGAAAATCGAAAAATACTGAAATACTACATCAGTAAAGTACTAGTACTCTTTGGCCGATTTTGATTAAAAGCTTATTTTTCCGGTCCCGGGGGGTGTTTAACTTAAATATAAAATTTCAACCTCATAGCTCAATTCCTTCATGCTTAAAATTGAACACACAGACACACACACAGACAGACAGACAGACCATGTCGCGAAAACCACTTTTTTGGATTCAGGGGACTTCAAAACGTGAAGATCCATCAAAATCTCGACATCGAATTTTTGACATGAATCCAATACTTTCTCTCTATATATATATTACATATATACATAGGTAAGAGAAAGTAAAAATTATTATTCAAAGATGCCGACCTCCTAAAGATTACAGGAAAAGAAGGGCAGCCGCGAGCCAGGTATATCTGGGGTGTTCCTATAGGGGAAAACAAAACAAAATGAGTTTTTTTTTAACACTCACACTTTTTTCCCATTCACACTCACGTTCATACAGGCTTCTCGGCAACTCAGGCCATATAGACGAAATGATACTCATTATTTGTTAATATTTCTATCGGGGATCCAGGCATTCTTATTCAAGCCATTTGGTATCCAAATGGCTCAAATAAAACCATCGGACTGTCTGGGTTCCGAACCCGCGACCCTTGGTGTACACTGCAGGCGCGCTACCACCTACACCAAGCCCGAGGGCTCAAAAAGGAGTTTCTAGTAATAAATTAATGTACGAAATTTGTAGAATGAAAACTTACAAGCTATAATTTAATCAACTAAAAATAAAATCCCTCTTAAATTAAACTGCTGTCATAAATAGCTGGAATTTTGTTGAGCCCTTACATTAGCACTTTCCCGTTCTCTCTCCGAAGACTTTTTGCTCTGAAAATTGTAATATTATTTTAATATTAAAAGCTGTAAAAGTGTAAAAATCTGATACCACATTTTTCTTACCTTCGGTGATTGAAAGTTTTGTTCTTTGCATGTCACCCCAAATTTTTTGTGTCGACATATATTGAGTTTCCGGCTGTAGGAGAATATACATTTTAAAGAGCATCTAAAAAATAATTGATTTTTGAATTTTAATCAAATTCGTTAGAGCGATTTTTGAGAAAATCAAAAAACTGAAAAAGTACAAGTATTAATACTTTGTGGGCAATTTTATTTAAAAGCCTCATTTTTAAGTTTTAGGAGGGTCCTAACTTGAATATAAGATTTTATTTTGGCAGCTCATTTCCTTCAATTTTAATTTTGAACTCGTCACACCATTTTGCGGGACACTTTTTTGAGCCCACAAGTCTTCAAAACGTGTATTTCCATCGCATTTTTGATTCAATATTATTAAGTGGTGTGATAAGCCTCCCAAAATAAGATATCTACTCTGTAGAAAAGAAAGAAATAGAAAAAAATCTCAGGTCACTATCCATTAGCTTCTCATTTCGATATATCCTGATGTTGACACTTCAAAGGGTTCCCAACCTTAATCTTTATAATTTAGAAGATTCTGGGACGGAGGTTTTCTTTAATTTAGTTTTCCTTCAATTAATACCTACCGACCATCAGTAGAGCCGGCGCCACCGAGTTTTAATCTTTAAACAATAAATTAATTTCCATGATAGGGGCTCCTCGTAGAGGTCCAGGGGTGAAAACTACCCCACGCGGGGAGAATTTATAAATTATATTTCTTGAAATTTATAACAAAAATTTACATCATTTACCTTTCAATTACCAATATACACAATTTTCTATTATGTTTCATTAAAATAGATATAAACATTCATATGCTAATTAATACACATTCAAACAATGACGTCACTTTCTCTTTCCTATTTCAAATAACAACATAAAACATCGACATTTGATTAATTGAAAGGAATATTTTCCACTTTAGAAAGAAACACTGTATTAAAATATAAATACTTATTAGATTGTTTCTCAATTAAAAAGGAATTTAATCATAGGAAAGCTATTATTCTTGCGATGTCAACTGTATTTATTTATTTTAATCATTTCTGCTACTGTGGCTATTGACTTTAACAAATTTATCAATATATCCTGGGTACTTACAATATAGAAATCTCGGTCAATGGCTTCCTGTAGGCGTTCATCAGCCCTCTATATTTATGCCACCCATCCAGAAGTTGAGCGCCTCCTGGCATTGCTTGTTTACCGGCTGATCTTCTTTCTTCTTGACAGGACCGCCGAAATAATTGTGATCTATTTATTTAAAAATTTCAACTATCTTATCATTGATGTTTTATAGAATTTTAAAACGGGTCAATATTTACAAATGAAAGCTTTTTTTTTGATCTCTTTAAGAAGGAAACGTTTTCAATTATTACAGTGGGAATTGAACATTTTTGTTTACTTTTAAGTGATAATAAGCCTGTCTAGTGATAAAACAAATCTTCACCCTATATAAGAATAGATATTTGTGATTCTTAGTCTTTAAGTTTTCATATTTTGAATTATTGGTCGGAATATTTCAAAAAGTCGGCGAGTAAGAACCTAAAAAAATTTCTTGTACAGTGAGCGCCACAATTAAGTCCCCACCTGATAGCTTTAGCCTTAAGCATATGGTATAGTATATGGTGTATAATGAAATAATTTTAATGACCGAAAAGGGAAAACGTAAAATCTTGTACAGATGATTTTATTTTACCTTTTCAAATTTAAATGTATTTCACCATAATCCATATACTATATACCATATACTTAAGCCTAAAGCTATCAGGTGGGGACTTAATTGTGGCGCTCACTATACATTCTACGATTGTTTCAAGATTAAATTTTCAAAAATAAAAACATTTTTAAAATGCTCTGCGCCCTTTTAAATAGATTACAGCAGAGTCTTGCTAATTCGGACTTCGATACTCCGACATACCGGCTAATCCGGCGTGTTGAAAAGCCACTTCTTCGCGATATTGCATAAAAAAAAGGGGTAACTTAAGAAAACAAACTGTCATTACGGATTTTTTCACGAGATAAATATTAAATTTTGCATTATAATAAATGTTTCGGGTAATCCGGCATTTTCAGAATCCGTTTAGGCCGGATTAGCAAGACTCGACTGTATTTCATTTGTTCTGATATTTTCATTCTGATATTATCATTGAATAAGCTAGTTATCAATCGTTTTGGTGTTTTTGCACCCTTCAGCCCTTGCGTTCGACCCTCTGGCCCTTCCGTTACTCTCCCTCATCTGTTAGGGTAACTCTGGATTATTCTATTATTCCAAACAATTGCAAACCATCTTCTATTAGATCATTTCACACTCTATATAATTAATTTTTAAATCAGTTATAGTCCTATTTGATTTTTTCCTTAATCTTCTTAAAAAAATAAATCTTTTTAAAACACTTCTAAGATGCTTTTCTAAATTGAGTCAATTTTTGAGATTCTTTTTTAATAAGATATTTTTATTAAGTTCTTAAATTACTTTATTATGAATAGATAACGAATTAATAAATTTATATATATAATAGCTGAGTGTCCGTTTGTCCGTCTGTCCGTCTTTCACGCTCTATTTGACCAACTTCCCGTAAAATTACTCGGGTCCTGAAATTCCTATAACTTTTTGAGTTATTAATTCCTAAAGTTACCATTTCTCCCATAGGAAATGTATAGAGAAAAATTAATATTCTAAATTAGTATTTGCATTTATGAATTCAATGAATGTAAACAAATCCTCAAACAGGCACTGAATTGGAATATGTAGTAATGATAATTTTCCTTTCATAATTAAGAAAAGGCGAGGTCCGGCCGCAGGAGGGGGGGGTCCAGGGGGCGAAGCCCCCTGTCTAGACGCCAAGGCGGTCGGCACAGCTTCTCATAGCTAAGAAAAGGCGAAGGTCCGAGGATCCGCCTCAGGCGGACTCGAGCCAGCAGAAGGGGGGGGGGTCCACGGGGGCGAAGCCTCCCTGACTAGTCTCGACTGACTTGCTTAACGAGCGATGTTTCGCATAACGAGTGGCGATAAAAGTGCAAGTCCCGGATTGTGCGCATGTTACATCAGTCTGTGTCATGATGGGGGGGGGGGGCAGCTCTATGGGGAGATTCTTTTGATTCGCATAACGAGTGTTACGCTTTACGGGTTTAATTCTGGAAAGAATTTGGTCGTTAAGCGAGGTTCCACTGTAATTTAATTTGTCTAGGAACTCATAAAATAAAAAATATTAATATTTTATATTATAGGAATCCTGATAGTAGTTTGAATGCTCAGTTTAGGCTATAAGATTAGAGTCAATAGGAATGATATCAGCCTTTAATTAAATCACTTTATCCAATGCAAACGTTTCGGTCAACCCTAACTGATATCATCATCAGTGCCAACATAATTTTTTAACGGTGTCTTTGTCATAAAAAGTGAAATTAGTTGTGCAGGATGCATCAATTTCATCAATTTGGAGCATTCGGCAAGCAAAGCCCTGCATATGTTTATTAGGAGAATTTTTAATTATAGACCACATTTTTGTATTAAATGGGGATCCGCAAATTAATCTCATCTTTTAATGACAAAGCCACCTTCAAAAACTTACATTGGCACTGATGTTATCTTTTAAGGTTGGCCGAAACGATTAAAGTGTAAATTAAATTATTTCATTCCTCCCGACTACAATTCTAAAATTTTCAAAATTCAATTTAATCTCTCTGATTAAATTTTACAAACTCTTTTCTATATATATACAAAATATTGGATTCATCATGTCAAAAATTTGATTTCAAGATTTTAAAAGTAATTCTTGTTTTGAGGTCCTCCGAGTCCAAAAAAAGTGGGTCCCGCAAAATGGTTTGTCTGTGTTAAATTTAAAGCATAAAGGCTACGAAGTTGAAATTTTATACTTGAGTTCGGCATCCCCCTCCCCCCCCCCAGACATAACACGAAGCTTGTGAACAAAATCCGCTGAAACGTTTTTTTTTTCTATGTTATATGTATATATATAGAGAGAAAGTATTGGTTCATGTAAAAATTCGATGTCGAGATTTTGATGGTCTTCCGTTTTGAGGTCCCTGAATCCAAAAAGTGGTTTTCGGACATGGTCTGTCTGTGTGTGGGTGGGGTGTGTGGGTGTGTGGGTGTGTGGGTGTGTGTGTGTGTGTTCAATTTAAGATGAAGGAATTGAGTATGAGGTTGAAATTTTATATTTAAGTTAAACACCCCCGGGACCGGAAAAATAGCTTTTAATCAAAATCGGAAAGAGTACTAGTCTTTACTGATGTACTTTTTCAGTTTTTTCGATTTTCTCAAAATTTGCTCCAACGATTTTTTTAAAATTCAAAAATCAATTATTTTTAGATGCTCTTTAAAATGTATATTCTCATTTTGGATTGAAATCTTCTGAAGACCACTTTATCTTGTATTTCATAGGGAAGATAGGAGAAATGGTTGATGGTAACAAAATATAAATATTTTCCATATTTATAAATTTTACTTTAATTTAATTTATTTATTTTTAAAAAAAAATAATTTTAAAAAAAAAATTTTTTTACAAAATAAAAATTTTTTTTAAAAAAAAGTAAAAGGTTTATAAAATTTTCTGTTGTATTATAGTTTTTCAGTTATTTTCGATTTTCTCAATATTCGCCCAAACGATTTTGATTTAAATTCATAAATCAATTATTTTTTAGAGGCTCTTTAAATGTATATTTTCACAGTTTGCTCACAAAGTTATTTGAAGATCACTTTACTCTTGTACTTCATAGGAAAGATAGGAGAAATTTTTGGCATGGTAACATAATATAAAAATTTTACATCTAATGTATGGCCTACTGTCGGGAAATAAATATATGTCGACACAATAAATCTTACTGTGATTAGGGGTGTTTGGTTATGGAAAATAATCGATTATTCTGATTAATCGATTATTGAACCCGGACTGACGAAAAAAGAATCGTTTATGAATAAAAATAATTAATTTTTTAAAAAAATCATAGATTAATCGATTTTGCACAGCCCTAGCTGCAGTAGCGTAGCCAGGATTTCTGCTTGGGGGGGGGGGGCCCAAAAGTTTTATGAACCCCCCCCCCCTTCTCCAAGAAACTTAAAGTGGAGAAATTTTTTTAGATAATATAATAATTATAAATAAAAAACAAATAAAAAAAATTTTTTTCTTGAAATAAAAAATAATTTTAATACAAAATTCGTAAATATTAGAGATTTTTTCAATTATTTATAAGTTTTTTGTTAGATTTTAGAATTTATGAGAGTTAATAAAATATTTATTTAAAAAAAAAATATTAGGGAAAACAATAGGTATTTTTACTTTCTCTTACCTATGTATATATGTATATATATATAGAGAGAAAGTATTGGATTCATGTCAAAAATTCGATGTCGAGATTTTGATGGATCTTCACGTTTTGAGGTCCCCTGAATCCAAAAAAGTGGTTTTCGCGACATGGTCTGTCTGTGTGGGGTGGGTGGGTGTGTGGGTGTGTGTGTGTGTGTTCAATTTTAAGCATGAAGGAATTGAGCTATGAGGTTGAAATTTTATATTTAAGTTAAACACCCCCGGGACCGGAAAAATAAGCTTTTAATCAAAATCGGCCAAAGAATACTAGTACTTTACTGATGTACTTTTTCAGTTTTTTTCGATTTTCTCAAAATTTGCTCCAACGATTTTTTTTTAAATTCAAAAATCAATTATTTTTTAGATGCTCTTTAAAATGTATATTCTCATTTTGCGATTGAAATCTTCTGAAGACCACTTTACTCTTGTATTTCATAGGGAAGGATAGGAGAAATGGTTGCCATGGTAACAAAATATAAATATTTTCCCATACTTATAAATTTTACATCTTGAATTCAATTGTACCCTACTGTCGGAAACTAAATACATGTCGACACGAAAAATCTGGTGTGACAAGCACAGTGCACAACTTTCGATTACCGAAGGTAAGAGAAAGTTGTGTGCTGTGCGCCAGTCACACCAGATTTTTTGTTTTGGAGAAGGCTTTGGGGGGGCCGGCCCCCCTGGGCCCCCCCTGAATACGCCACTGCCTAGCTGTGATAAGTACAGAATACAACTTGCAATTAGGTAAGAGAAAGTTGAGTGCTGTGCCATTAGTCACGCCAGATTTTTTCATTTAAATTGAATACAAAGAATATAATTATTATCAACATCCCAGCTGATAAAAAAGAGTACATATTAGCAAGGATTAATCTGACATTTACTTTCGTTGATGCAAATGATAAAAAATTGCTAATAGTTTTATTGCTAAAACAAAATTTCTTTTTTTTACTTCATTTAATCTGGGTTAAACAAACTTATCGGCGGCCTCTTATTATAAAATTTTTCTCTCGTGAAATTTCAATTTTCCACTTATATAATAATGAGTTACTATTGGATTGGGTGTTAAGTGATTCTTTTTTTTTATTTGTCAATTTTCTTCTTTAATAATTATTGGAGTTTGTAACCTTGAATATTTAGGATAATACGGAATTAATTTATATCCACTTTTTATTGTCTATTTGGAATTTTTAAATAGATTTTAATAAGATTTTTGCCTCTTTCAAATAATTAATACAATAAAATTTAGTTTGTTTAAGGGCACGTGATTTGCACGCCTCCAGTCTATCTGATACTACATATCATATACTCTTATTTCAATAGAATTAATATATTCATTCTGATCTTTTTTGTTGATAAAACGCTATCAAAGAAGAATATATTAATGACTTTAATTAACTTCTCTTTTTGTCCACCATTTATATCACATTTTCCCAAAAGGTATCAAAGAAAAATTTTGGAATTGAACATCTAACATGAATATATAATATTTGTTTTCCTTACTTTTTGATCACAAATTCTGTGAATTTTAAAAGGATTATACATATCTAGGAGGAGATTAGCCGAAGGGATAAAGCTGATTAAAGTTGGCGACAACTCAAGTTCAAATCCACCTCATCACAAAAAATTATCCAACTCTTTTTGAAATGCCTCTTCCTGAGTACGGAAACGGTATCCCTCCCCAGTATCATATCCATGAAGGTTGCCCCACAGAGTCAGGTCCGACACTAATGATTGAGGGAAGAATATTCAAATCCCATCTCTGGATCATTTCACAATGCTGATATTTCTTAATCTTCATGTTTTTAGACATTTCCTCACGTGGGTCGGTGGGCCCCTTCACATTTACAATGAATTTAGAAAATTTACAAAATAATATTTACTAAAAATTGCAATTATTTTAATGTTTTTGGCTACATAAATAATCTTATGAAAACTCTTCTTTAATGCTTTCTTAATGAATTTGCAGATTTGATTGATCTTTGTTGAATTTCTGGGGCTATTAGTCCTGAACAAATCATATAGAAATAGTGGCTTCATAATACACATTGAATCATTATTTTGTGCTAACCTTCTATACCGAGGGTCGCGGGTTCGGACCCCAGGCAGTCCGATGATTTTATTTGCCATTGGATTTAGATACCAAATAGAAACGTCGACGACAGAAAATAAATTTTTTTTTTATTTACCCCTTGCTGCAACCCTTCTCTTCTTATATTTACCGTTTTTTTTTTTGTCAATACAGGGTTTTTTGCTCAAAATCACAAATTAATAGCAAGCAGCTAGAAATGCAATTCGTTATTCTTTTATTCTTTAAGTTTGGACTACTCTCTAATTTCGCTCCTCCTCCTAATTATGTTTCTTCAACTGGAAAAAACGCTCTCGGAGCTCAAACAAGTGGACTCTTCATTTTAAATATGCATCTATTATCTTTGAAAAATGTTTTTACATCTCGTTTAGAGTAGCCAAAATTTATAAATTATAAATTATATGCAGCAAAATTATTTGTTTTCTCTTTCTCATTTAGGAAAGTGAAAACAAAATGGAGTACAATTGCACAATTATATAAGCATTTTTGTTATCAATCGGAACTGTTATGATTGACTTGAAAGATAAATTTCATTTTTAGATGTCTTTTAGATTTATAAAAAAATTTTTTGTTTTAAAAAGTAGCAAATTAATTAGACTTGTTTAATAAACGGCCAGGCCGTTGATTGTAGATCTCGTAAAACGTGCAATGCGTATTTCTAATGGGCTTGTATAATTTCGTGGTTATTTTACCACCTGGATAGTAGGCAGCCCAAATGGCCAAACTAATGTAGTTTTGATTGATATCTTTTGAACTCGCATAGTATCCCTTAAATTTTGGTAGAAATAATAATAATTAAGCAGTATAGTTTTTACTTACCTATTTATGTAATGTATAGAGAGAAAGTATTGCAAATCATGTTAAAAATTCGATGTCGAGATTTTTACGGAAATACATGTATTGAAGTCTCCCGAGTCCAAAAAAGTGGGCCTCGCAAATTGGTCTGTGTGGACAATTGAAAGCATGAACGAAATGAGCTACGAGGTTGAAATTTTATATATAAAGACTAGACGTAAAGCCCCGCCTTCGGCGGGGCTTTACGCCTAGCCAGGGAGCTGCGCCCCCTGGACCCCCCTTGCTCGCCTTCATTGAAAATTGTGGTTTTCTATAAAACATATACATATATACATACCGGTACATACAAAGATTTTTCCCTTTTCATTTTTATATAGATAGACTATTTTAAAGGTTAATTATTCATGAATTTAAGATTTTTTGTGAATCATATTCTTTCCGGGACTCTCCCGATACACAGACAAAAAATTTACGCGGATATTTTAGATTTCAAAATGTAAATAAATAAAAAAAAAATCGTAAACATGGGTAAATATTTATATTTTGTTACCATGGCAACTATTTCTCCTAATTTTTATTTTTTTCTTATTTTACCGGTTAATTACTCATTAACTTATTGTTATTTGTGAAACAAAACCTGTCCGGGACTCTCACAAACATACACAGAAAATTTCATCATAATTCGGTTCAGTCGTTTAGGAGGAGTTCAGTCACATACACACGTACAGAAGAATTATATATATAAAAGAAGAAGAGAAGACTAGGTACCCTATCCTTCCGGACACTCAAAATAAGCTTTTGAACAAAATCGGCCAAAAAATACTAGTACTTTACTGAAGTTCTTTTTCAGTTTCTTTAGATTTTTCGATTTGATTATAATTCACAAATCAACTATTACTTTCTCGTATAGAGAAAGTATTGTAATCGTAAAAAAATTGTGTGCTCACAACTTTTCTCCTCGGTAATCGAAAGTTGTGTTCGTTACACAGATTTTGTGTGCTATATTTGTTCCGACAGTACGGAACATATGAATTCAGATGTAAAATTTATAAGTATGGGAAAATATTTATATTTTGTTACCATGGAACCATTTCTCCTATCTTCCCTATGAAATACAAGAGTAAAGTGGTCTTCAGAAGATTTCAATTGCAAAATGAGAATATACATTTGAAAGAGCATCTAAAAAATAATTGATTTTGAATTTAAAAAAAATCGTTGGAGCAAATTTTGAGAAAATCGAAAAAAAACTGAAAAAGTGAATCAGTAAAGTGTAGTAATCTTTGGCCGATTTTGATTAAAAGTTATTTTCCGTCCGGGGGTGTTTAACTAAATATAAAATTTCAACCTCGTAGCTCAATTCCTTCATCCTTAAAATTGAACACACACCCACACACACACACACACACACACACACCCACCCACAGACAGACCATGTCGCGAAAACCACTTTTGGATTCAGGGGACCTCAAAACGTGAAGATCCATCAAAATCTCGACATCGAATTTTGACATGAATAATATTCTCATATATATATACATATATACATAGGAAGAGAAATAAAAATTCGACTTCGAGATTTTGATGTTTCTCCACGTTTTAGACCTCCCTGAGTCCAAAAAAACCATTTTTGGCATTATGTCTGTCTGTGTGTGTGTGTGTGTGTGTGAACACGATTGCTTAAAAACCAAAGCAGCTAGATCGATGAAATTTGGTATATGCTCCTTACACTAAAATTGTAGATTTCTATCAACTTTTGGAGTAAATACGTCACTTGGAAGTAGTACTTTACTTAAAAAGTTTTTTCAAAAATTTTGAAATTTTCAATTTTTTTGTTATATTATGATAAAATACTCTATTTTAAAAAGTTTTTATTCTTTAACATTTTTTCGAAAACTGAATAGTTTTTGAAATAATTAAAGAAGAAATAGAAAATTGTCGTTAATTTTGATAAAAAATCAAAACAAAATCATACAGGTGTCATTAAAAAAAAGGGTAAATATAAACAAATTCATTTGTTTCACAAATATCCAAATAGGAGTTAGAATTTCCACACAGTACAGACCTTACCAAAAGTAAGAGAAGTTATGTGTTGTGCGTTAAGTCACACCAAATTTTGTATTTTTAACTATTTTGTCATCTGAGATCATCTAGTCTTTAAACGATTACTGATATTTTTATTTATGATAATCCAGGCACATTCATTTATACCAACAGGTATTCATTAGATTAAAATAATTTCTCTGCCTGGAATGCACACGCCTTGGTATTTGAAGTTTACAATATTGACATTGTCACTGTGTTTAAACTCTCCACAGAGGAGATGAAAACGGGAGGATATAGTTTTTTTTATTTCTCACTAGGCTACTGAAGCCATTTATGGTTATACTGTTTAAACATATTTATTAATGATTACCGATAGCCTGGGGGAGTTCAACACGCTCGGGGGCACCCATTCGAGGTGCTTCCGTGTTTGGCATTGCTTGATCGCAACGATCTTGGTGACTATGAGAGTTTTATTATTTTTTAAAGTATATTTTTCGACGGGATGATGAGAGAAGTTTTTTTTCTTATAGAATGAGAGAAGTTAGAAATTAATGAAAAGTAAATAAAACGAACTGGATAGGGAATTCTATTTTAAAAAAATATATAATAATTTCAAACTCCTAAATGGCCTCAGGACCGAAAGGACAAAAATAAAAATAAAAATTTTTAAGTTGACTATGCAGCTTCTTTCTTCTATGACTGATGTTTGGTCGTAAAATCAAAAACACAGTTTTTATTTTTAAGTTATATTATTGATGGTCAACCGCCTTATACAAAGATCAGTTTCGATACAAAATCATCTTCAGGACCTATAATTTGACCATCAATAATATAACTTGAAAATAAAAACTGTGTTTTTATTGATTTTTCGACCAAACATCTGTCATAGTTGAAAGAAGCTGCATAGTCAACTTAAGGTGCGCGTCTCGGGGTGCTAATTTTGGGACTTTCCAGCGGCCACAATTTTGAAGCTATTGACCTCAAATTTTTTTTAAATTAAAGCTATTTAAAATGTCTACAAATAATAGAAGCCTTTTTTTTGATTTTCGAAAAAAAAAAAAAATTTTTTTTAGATTAATCGCATTAAATAAGATATTTTAAAAAAAGGAGCTCTATACGTTGTAGATAATTAAATTAGTAATCATTGTGTTAAAGAATAATTAATTTTTTGCCTTTAATTAATTAGCTGGAAGCTCTAGAATGAAATGGAATGAATCCCTTATATTCCTATGGGAAAAACTAACGCCATCTCTTGCCGCCTCGAGTAACTAGGTAGTCTATAGTGTTCTAACCGTTTTTCGAGACGCGCACCTTGAAAATAATTATCTCGTCCGAATCAGCATATAAATAAAAATAAAAAATCGAAAATTCCAATATTGAGTTGTCATGCTGCCTACTTTTCAGGAACCACCAAAAACAATCTCATGTTAAATTGATTAATTATATTATTTAAGGGCTTGGCCCTCGGACTTGGTGTAGTTGGTACTAAAATAAACTATATTTTTTTATTACTTTCTCTTACCTCTATATATTTTAATATATAGAAATAGAAAGTATTGGATTCATGTCAAAAATTCGATGTCGAGATTTTCATGGATATACACGTTTCGAGGTCCCCTGAATCAAAAAAAGTAGTTTTCCCGACATGGTCTGTCTGTCTGTCTGGGTTCAATTTAAAGCATGAAGGAATTGAGCTAGGAGGTTGAAATTTTATATTTAGGTTAGGCACCCCCCCCCCCTGAGGCATGAAAATAAGCTTTTGATCAAGTATTACTAGTACTTTACTAATGTACATTTTTCAGTTTTTTTTTTTTCGATTTTCTCATAATACGCTCCAACGATTTTGTTTAAAATTCATTAATCAATTATTTTTTAGATGCTCTTTAAAATGTATATTCTCATTTTGCCATTGAAATTTTTTGAAAATCACTTTACTCTTGTACTTCATAGAAAAGATAGGAGAAATGGTTTCCATAGTAACAATATAAATATTTTCCCATGTTTATAAATTTTATTACATCTTGAATTCAAATGTACCGTACTCTCAGAAACTAAATATATGTCGACAGAAAAAAATCTGGGAGGACAAGCACAGTACACAACTTTCCATTACCGAAGGTAAGAGAAAGTTGTGCCCTGGGTGATTAGTCACACCAGATTTTTTGTTGATAAAATTTTGACATTTCCCCAGCCGGGGACCAAAGCACAGGGGTAAAAATCTTGTCATGTTTTAGAATCGGAGGTTCGTTCCCTGTAATGAGTGGCAAAAAATTGTATGAAATTGCTATTTATTAATTTGAATGAATTATGGAGGTCTATGACTAAAAAGTTTTTAAAAATTTCCCTCCTCCATCTAGTATTTTCTCGCTTATCGGAAAATGTTCACACTTCTCGGTTTCGACTCAAATCACTTACATTTTTTTGTAAATACAAAAAATACTTTATTTTGGCCTTGCTGAACTTATTTATTCTTAATAAAACATTTATGATTTAAATTACAAAATACTTAGTCGGCGATTGGAAGGAATATGTGCCTTACCTCCCCATTTTATTAATTTTTCTTTCTATGGAATTTGAACTAAAAAAAGAATTTTAGTAGCATTCGTTAATTCTGATAGCATCATCGGCAGATGTCTTCTTATCATTGGCGAATCGACTATTTTAGGGGACTAAAACTTGGCTTTTTCAATCAACCCTTCTTGATAAAAAACATGGACGAAATATTCATATTTATTTAAGATAAACTTGGTAAAATTAAACAACTGACTTAAATGTGGCAGGGCCAAATTTGATAATCCCTTCCCTCATAAAGGGATGAAAAAAGAGGGGTGGAAACTCTTGACACTAATTGGTTAAAATTACTTTTTACATTAGAAGGGATCATATCCAAATTTTGACTAGTGAGCATTCCAAGATTTGTTTATTCCTCGTTGTTGCGAAGGTTACCCTATCGACAAGTTGGCGGTCCCGCGAAAGCGGGATGCCTTCGTTCGACTCCTGACCAATCGAAAAACTCATCAAACCCTTCTAAAAAATAGCTAAATTATTATTCATCTTAAAATAGTAAGTTATATTCATGAGTTCTCTTGATTGTTTCTCATTTTTTTTTTACTTTCTTTTTGCGTGGTAATTTAATTAATTATAATTTGGAAATAATTAAAACTGATGCAATGGGCTTTATGGGCTTTATACTGATTTATCGGAATATACATTTTTTATACTTTTTTTTTAAATTTATTTGTAATGTTCTATTCATACAGGCATTTTAATTTATATGTAATGTTTATGCTTCTCTAGCATATAGGCCTATATTCATTTATTAGGTAGTGAAAAGAGAGGGCGAGACCAATGCCGGAGAACCCCTAACAAAATATTTCGATAACTACTACAAAATCCATTCATATGGTGGTAGTTCAAGAAATCCTCCATAGATGGTGCTAAACACTACATTTATACTCAAGTGCCAATTTTGTGAATTTATCAATCGCTACCCCTTGTGTTTAGACAAATAAAAACGCTTGGCTGTTGGAAGGGCCTTTCTAGCTTCCCCTTCAATTATATTTTTATATATTTTATAAAAATAAAGAGAAATAAAAATATTCGATTTTAAAATTGAAACTTTTTTTGGGTGGGAGATATTTACAGCCAAGGCTCTCTGCAGACTTGCTTGGGCCTGTAGCTTCACCTATGGGTAGTTAGTTGCAGGGCCGGATCTGGGGGGGGGGGGGGGGGGCCCCCCCGCGGGCGGCAGGGGGGGGGGGGAAAAAAAAAAAAATTTAAAAAAAAAAAAAAAAAAATATAAAATTTTTATATAAAAATTAAAATGGGGGGGGAAAAAAAAAATATCCTCCCCCCCCCCCAAAACCTCCCTCCCCCCCCCCTTAGTTGACCTATAGTTAGTGTGTAATGCAGAAACCCTCTTCCACGGAGCAAACCCTTTTCTGTGTGGGAAACTAGCAATAAAGACACATAACTTATAAAAATTATTAAAAATAAAAATTGAAATTAATTTAAATAAATATTATAAATTAAAATAATTAATTTTAAAAAAATTATTTTTTTAACCAAAACTTAAAAATTGCAACCCTCGAACATAGTTCTACCTTGGATATTAAATAATATTCAAATAATCAACTTCAACACCTTGCCATACATCCTAGAAATATATTCCTGACTGTCATAAAATTGAAAAATTTCTAATTTCACCCGTTTGCTATATCTTAAACTCAACTTTTGCTTACAGCTAACTTAACCTGGGCTAAAAATTCAACATATATTCATATACATACATAAACTGGATTATCCAATTGAAAGCAAAATGGCTACCTCAGATGCAAGCGGCCCTAATCTTTAACATATTGTAAAATAAAACACATTTCATCATTTTATTGTTAAAAGAAGTTGAATCAAAATAAAAATAACAAATATATCTACTTCTTTTATCAATAAAATGATGAAATGTCGTAATATTTACTGAAGAATAAAACCGAAGAGGGAGGGCTTCTGCACTACAAAAAAAGCCTCTTAACAGAGACTCCACTAACTATTCACTTAAGACTGAAGCTACCGGCCCTTAGTTAATATTTTGGTAGATTTTGAAAATTAATCTAGTATATTTGTTCTACCTTGTGGAAAAATTTGCTAACATTGCAATAACAAACTGAAGGGGTGTAAACAGCAAAAAGCTCTCTTTTGATAAAGCGTCTCTCCCCTTATTGCCAAACGCCCTGGTATGCGTGTGCGACTATGCACTAAGTCTTTTACGTTCTTAAGGGGCTATGAGAGCAGAAGGTGTTACGCATGATAATTTCCGCTAAGATAGCGTAGTGTGTCAATAAAAGTATGCCCAAATATCAAATAAGTATCAAAAATGTAATGCCAAGAGATTTAGTTTTTCCTAATTCGTGTAGTAATTAAATATCTAATGGTTGCTTGATAAAATTCAGTGATAAGCATTTTGCTTATAAATCCGGTTTCTAAGTTATTATATATTATGTATCTTTTATAAAAGCATAAAAATATATAAATATAGGCCAGATATAGGTCAATAGGGGATCAGGTGTTAGACTAGCCTGCCATCTATTGCAAGAATGCTGAACTAATTTGACAGTTGAATTTTAAATAAATCATCTAAGCTTATTTTAAAAATTTCTTAATTAATATGTGATTAATAATATCAATAAATTCATTTTTAAATTTAAAAAAAATTAAAGATTATTGGGACAGATTGTTTTTTGTATTTGCTTGATAACAAAAAAATTAATTACGATAATTTTTTAATAAGTCATTAAACAAATTATAGCTCGATGTCCCAATAATCTCTTATGAATTTAATTCTTTAAAAAAAAACCGCATTGAAAAATTCCTTATAATAGTCTAGTTTTTTTTTAAAGTACGTTTAGACGTTGCTCCTGAACCCCCTTAATGTAGAAAAATCTCTACCAAATAGGCCTATTTGTTTTGAAGATGAAATATAGGGTAAGAGAAAGTAAAAAGATGAGTGTAATAGTTGAATTTCATTTATTAACTACCCTCTAGCTAACTTGCCTATCCTGGGACCATCTTCAGAAAGACAACTTCAGTTCTGAAGATGGCCTCGTTCCAGGACCGAAACTTTAACTAAATATTTGTTAATAAATGAAATTAATATCCTCTCAGCCATTTATCCAGCAACTACACTGTTTTGTTTTCATTAATCGATTCAGGTACCTTTGAATTATAAGGGCGCTACACGATTGCCAACTCCCCCAAAGATAAACAAAAAGGAACCAACAGACATCTGTAATTCGATCAAACCGAATGGAAACAAAAATCTTTTTTATTGGGTTAGAATATTTTGTAACAGGCTTGTACAATACATTACACTCAATCTTTTTTTAATGGCTATATTTTTGACCTGATATTACGAGAAAACTACTTATATTGATTCATCTTCAAATTGATCTCTCTTTAAAACTTGTTAATACTCAATATTATTCAATTTTAGTCGAATTTTGTCTATTTAATTTATTAATAGTTTACTGAAACTCGGAAATTGATTTATTCATATAGTAGGTTTGTAATATATTTAGATTATAAAATTTTTAAGCCTTTTTCTACATTTGTTATTTTCTGAGGTCCCCATATTTCCCCCCAAAAAAAAAAAAACACCTTTTTTATTTAAAAGGGGGGGGGGGAAAACCCCAAATTTCGATTTTTTTTTATATTTTATAATTTTTTTACTTTTGTAAGCCCCTATACCCCTCCCTATTATAAGTATTCAATTCAAATGAAATAAATTTTTCTCGTTTGTGACGGGAAGCGAAGCCGTGACCCCAGCCATGAGAAGCTAATGTCTTCTCTCTGAGCCACAGGTCACGGGCTCCTCTTCCATTCTTGAATTTAAAATCAAAAATTGCGAACAAACTTAAAAGAATTTTCTCTATTTTTAAGCTCATTTTTTTCTCTTTGCTCTGAGTCTGTCAAAATGGAGAATTAGTTTAGTCGCTTAGTTAATAATCCATTCTGAAAGCTTGTCAGCCAGAGGTGATCCATATCCGCATTTGTAAATAAATTGACATACATTAGAGTTTTAGTTTGATTATTATTATCTTAAAAAATTATGACTTAATTGTTAAGAAGAGCTGAATTTTTGCACTCTTAAATTTACTTTAAAAAATGTTATTGCAAAATTATAAATGTAGTCCAAGAAGGCTAACCCACAAATCCGGGTCATGTAAGGTCACAAATGTAAACGGTATTTAGTTTCAATCTAGTAGAATTTTATTTACAATAATAATGAATCTATAATTTTTTCATTTAATGTGTTTATTAAATAGCCTATAAAGGAAAAGCAGGCCAAAACGAAATGGGCAAGGGATTTGAATTTTTATAAATTAAACTAATTTAAAGTATAATCGATAGTGCCATTAGATAGCCAAATTCTTCTCTATGAAGAATGTTTGTAAAACAATTATGAAAGTACTCCGAATAAATTGGGATACAATATTACATAAAACAACACTCTAGGCTGAAATAATTATTCACAGATATAAAAAATTGTCTCATTCTTGAATTTAAAAATTGGGGACAGATTAGATAAAATAATTTAGGAATCAAATTTAAATCATAAGTTTATTGTTCCCTCACCAGTCTCTTTATTGTTGTGCGCTGGCTTTATTAACGCTCCCTATATTCTTTTCCTACCCCTAATTAGCAACTCTTCCAAAATCGATATATTGTCATTTACCTTCTTACTTCGGTTTTAGTAACCCTATTTATAAATATAACAATATATCGTTTAGTCCGACTTCCGATTATTGATCCTAACAAGTAGCCTTTAAATAGAGATAAGAGCCCATTGATCTGATGCGATCTTAAAAAGTTCTTAAAGTTTTTTTACTTCTTAAACTTTCTCATTCAAAAAGGTACTCGAAAACATTCTTTAAGTTTTTCGTTAGAAAATTTACGTATACGTTATGTTGGTAAAATACTATTATTATCATAAAATCGTATTATTAATTCCCATTTTATTTCCCTTTTGAATGAAAATGCGCTATTCTTTATGCGATTACAAACGAAGGGCTTTTATCAACAATCAAGATAAATGGAGGATGTAACACTTCAAGTTCAAGTCACTCCTAAAATAATAATTATTGTTATATTCCATCAAGTTGACATTGCAACCTTTGATACCCCTTAAAAGCTGTGCTTTCGATTCTACAGCCGGAATGATAATTTAGCCTAATATAAACAAAATTGTTTGAATTGTGTAAACATAGAATTGGTCGCCAACATTTTTGGGCCCGCCCCTCTACCCGAAATGTTCAAAATGCCCCCAAGGGCTCGTGGAAAATCTAAATTTATATTCATTTTAAGAATTTTCATAAAGCATTTCTTATTGAATAAAACATTATATACTCACACTTTTTTCTCATTCACACTCACATTCACACAGTCTTTTCGGCAACTTAGTCCATATAAGTATTTTGGTTTGTCGATAATGTGAACTATCCCCCTTAGGTTGGAAACAATGAAGAATTGAATCTCGAATCAATTTTTGTAAATTTATAATAAAAAAAAAAAAAAAATGCCGCAAAAGACAATGACAATTTTTTTTTTTTTTTTGTTTTAAGAACCCGATCTGATGAAAAGAATTTTTCACATTGAGATTCAGAAATTCATCCTACACAATCTAGATGCTTTTAATGAGGGTCATCGTTCCCATTAGGAAGAGGAGGAGGAGGAGGCGAGTGGTTGGTTGGCCAACATGAGGCGCTCACAATCGAGATGAATGTTTTAATAAAGGGAAATTGGGTTTTATTGATTGGGCCAAACCAAGCCAACCAACCAACTCTGAAACATTTCTATTATTTGAAAAGGCTTGATTTTCAATAGGGATAGGCTGGCCTATCTAGTGCGTTGCCGATGTCGGCGATGGCGATGGCGATTGCGAATAGCGAAGGGCAAAGTGGCTGGCATCTGCCAAGGGCTGAGGACTCTGGCCGGGGCTGTTTGCCGTGGCGACCTATCGATTTCCAACGACAAGATGCTGCTCCACACATACACAGATGGATATACATAAACAAACACAGACAAAGAAACTACTCCTAACACACTCATACATTACCACAACCTCTTGACGTTATACGTTGTACAAACCGAAGGGAAGCGCCATCGCCATCACCATCGCCATTGCTCCTCTCCTCTCCTCTCCTCTCTCTTTCGATTCCATTCTTTTCTCATTATTCTATTAATCAGAATTCCTTATCATTTGTTTAAAAACTAATTTCATTAAGAGAATTGCTCATTATTCTTAACATATTTCAATTTATATTTTAAAAAGAGATGTGACCTTTTCTTTCATGGAAATTTTTCCTTTTTTTTGGAATTTTATTAGTCTTCAAAGGACCCCACCCATGCAGCATCTCTTCTCTTTCCTCTTTTACTAAGAAAGAAAATATTCCAATTTAGTTTTAAATTTTATCTCAATCTTTTTTCTCATGTGTGTTTTTTTATTTTTAATATTAAATGTGGAGCACCCACCCTATTTGTCGATAGAATAGCAGAAGTTTTTCATTTAGCATCAGATAAAGTTCTTTCATTTCATCTTTGTATTAAGAAAATTCACCTAACCCCTTCCCCCTATTTCTAAGCCACTTCGTATTACTTCTCTGAGATTGATGACAGGAGGTGGCAGCAGTCTTTACCAATGAAAATCACGATTCACGACGTTTCGGTCTAATTTTATCGAAACGTCATGAATTGGGAGTTTCATTCGTGAAGAGATTTCTCTTTTCTGGCTGACATTAATCACATTTTTAATCACAGCCGCTTCCACACCTGAGAAATATATTACTAATTCTCCAAATCTAATAAATAAATAAATAAATCTGTAAATGCACCGCACCAGCATCTCGAATTTAAATAAAGAACCATTTTCATCAGCTTAATATATAAAATATTTTAACTTTAAGTTTTGATGGGGAAGCAGCAGAGTAGTGACTTTGTTTTTAAGAGATATTCTTAAAACTTTAAGAATGAAGAATATCTCCTAAAAACAAAGTCACTACTCTGCTGCTCCCCCACCAAAAGATGGGAAAAACCTAAAAAATAAATACTTATATCTTCAAATCTGTTTTTCTCTATTTCTTTTCTTGTCTTTTCTTTTGACTCTACGTCAAAAGACCTTTCTCACTTTTTTTCTGGGTTCACGTGTCTTGAACTTGTGTTCTTGAACATCAAATGCCTCATTATTTAAGTGAACCCAATCAATATTGATGTGTCCAATATATAAAAAAATCATTCCGAGGAGAAGAAAGAAAAGATTAGTAATGACATATTTTTAACTTTGCCCATCAACCGTAGAGGTTGGGCAGGTAAAGTTAATGTAATCGTAAAAAAATCGAAATATTTCTGAAGCTGCCAAAATGCGTTTTGAGGTCCCCTGAATCCATTTAGGAGGTTTTTGGAATGATATCTGTGTATGTGTATGTCTGTGGTAATTTTTTTCGTCAACGAAATCTCAAAAACTATTCATTCAATTGTTTTGAAATTTTGTACCCATAAACTAGGGGTAGAGGCCAAGAACTGAAAAGCTTTTGGTAAACATCGGACCATTAGGGGGAGCTCTAGGGGGGAGGGGCAATATTTTTTTCTTGAATAGTGGGTGGGCAAAGTTGTGCGCTCGGCTTAGTCCGACCCTTTATTTAATTTAAGGTCAAAATTTAGCTTACCCCACACTTGTTTTCATTCAGACATTTGTAAAAATTATTAATTTAATTACTTTCACATTTAAAGATTTAAAAAAGAAAATATCTTTAATCCTTTTACGTAGATTAGCATTTTGTTCCCTAATAATACCGTACAAAATTAAATTATATTTATTAATCCAATATTTTTTTAAATTTTCCATACCTCTCTCAGTTATGAACTTTTTAGTTTGAGCACCCCCCTCCCCTATTTATTCACCAGAACCTGAATTCAATTGTATTGAATTTTACTAATACTACGGTATTTGTTATGACAAATAATTCCGATTTTTCTAAATTGAAATTATTTTCCTTTCTAGGATTTTATAAACCTTGCGTTCAATTATAAATATAAATTTCCATAACATATGACCCCCCCCCCTATCTCTTCTAATATTATTCCCTGATTTCTATCTATGATGGAAGAATTGGATGTTCTTTTAATTTATTTAAATGAAGCCCTCAGGAAAAACTCGAAAGGTCCACCAGGCTTATCAAGCATGGATTTCCCACATTTGCTTACCACAATTTATCAATATTAAAATTGTAGATTGCTTCATTAATGAGTAATTCGTTAAATAAATAAAAAATTATGAAATTATTTCCTTCTACAGATTATAATCATTAAATCGCTCAGATAAATTAATTTTGTAAATTATAATAATTCTTAATAGAAGAAAGTAGACTCAAATCAATTATTTAATAGCCATAGCTAAAGGCGGTTCCGGGGAAGAAAGACCAAGAGGTCATGACCCCAGCCACGAAATTCGTTTCCAACCAATGACTATAGCTTTCATTGCTTAGCTATTTTGTCTTTTTGCAACCAATTTGTCCATTTTAGGTGAAATGCCGACCCTTCTTGATAGTCCTTAGTCTAACTCTTACATAATACTGTAGTTTCTTACCAATGGATTATTATTCGCGGTTCTTGTATCATAATGGCTCTATTAAAATAGGTTTTTTGGATTCTAAATGACACTGATACTTTGGAGATATTTTACTATAACACCCTTGCTAAATCTAAAAAAGTATTGCAGCAAGCAGAAGCAAAATGGGCGTTCTTTCCTATTTGTTGTGCTCTCACTCTATGATTAAAATATTGTATTATGGGTGTTAGAATTTTTTTTAAATTTTTTTTCAATTAACAAATTCACTAATTTGAAAGTCAAATTTTATAAATTTTATTTAATTTTAATCCCGGCCAAATAAGGTTAAAATATTATAATGAGCCTATAATTTTAATATTTTTGCAATATGAGTATAATTTCCAATAACTGAAGATGGCCGAAACGTCTTAATCTGGAAGTTTTTCATTGAACCTCGAGCATTCCAATTTTTACTAAGAATCTAAAATATCTAGTGTAAGTGTCAAGTTCAATGGGAGGGGGGTGGGGGATTATAGCTCTCATAATTACTTCAAGTTGTGGTACTTCACTCTACAATTTTCACAGTTCCTTTCTAGTTAATTTAATAATCAATTCATTGGCCATTATTTTTAAATACTAAAATAATTCATTTTCTTATATGCATATCGTACTTCCCGACTAGTTCAATTCAAACTAAAAGCATCCTATTTATGTTTATACAATAATACATGTTTTTTTTAAATGAACATAGACATTATTAGATTTGATCATATATTGTCAGACTTTAAAAGATAGAGATATATGTTGACTTAAATTAAATTACAACCGAAACGTTGTGTTAATATTAATATATTAGCTAAATGTAATCAATATTATAGGCCAGGCCTACTGAGCGATGAATAGTTGGTGAAGGTTTAATAATATCAATGTCTGAATGGTCTCAGATACCGAGCAGGCAAAAAAGCGCCCCTTTATGTTATGAAGTGATTAAACTTGTTGATAATGAGTTGCGAGTTATCGATTGAGCATTGGCCCAGGGCTCCCCACGAACAAAAATAATTTTAACGACACGTAAAAAAATATTTTTTAAACGCTTGTCTTTCTCCTCCCTCTTAATTTTTGTGTTTTCTTGTAAGTAGAGACAGACTTTCAAAGCAATTGCACAATTTGTTTTCAATCATCTCTGATCCAGTAGATCAATTATCTATCCGAATTATGCATCTATGAAAACGATGAAATTTTATGCTGCATATTTTTGTATATTTCATACAAACTACTCAATTGCATTTAGATTAATCGCTATTTCTTTTTCACTTCTGTGAACTCCACCAAATTCTCATATGAAGTAACAAATAAAACCGTATGCAGGCGAAGGTTCAAACCCCACGAAGTCCCAAAATTGAGAAATACAGTTTAATTTCAAAATTTTAATCAGTGTGAGAAATAAAAAAAAAAAAAAAAAAAATGTAAGAGTAAGGTGGGGCAAAAGTCCGCACGGGGCAAAAGTCCGAATCCTCATTTTAAAAATCCCCGGTAGACTTGGCGTTGTTCTAAACAACTTTGTTAGGTTGGTAACAACAAGAACAGATGATGATTCGAAATTCAATAACGTATTTGAAGCCGATTGTTAACAATGAGCAAATTTATGTTTTTGTCACCTTCCATCTAATATTTATGGAAATTCTCATGGTTGAAACATGAACCAGCATGCACTTTTCTAACTGTCTAATGTCTTTGATTGGTTGTGTTAATATTAATATATTAGCTAAATGTAATCAATAATATAGGCCAGGCCTACTGAGCGATGAATAGTTGGTGAAGGTTTAATAATATCAATGTCTGAATGGTCTCAGATACCGAGCAGGCAAAAAAGCGCCCCTTTATGTTATGAAGTGATTAAACTTGTTGATAATGAGTTGCGAGTTATCGATTGAGCATTGGCCCAGGGCTCCCCACGAACAAAAATAATTTTAACGACACGTTAAAAAATATTTTTTAAACGCTTGTCTTTCTCCTCCCTCTTAATTTTTGTGTTTTCTTGTAAGTAGAGACAGACTTTCAAAGCAATTGCACAATTTGTTTTCAATCATCTCTGATCCAGTAGATCAATTATCTATCCGAATTATGCATCTATGAAAACATTGATGAAATTTTATGCTGCATATTTTTGCATATTTCATACAAACTACTCAATTGCATTTAGATTAATCGCTATTTCTTTTTCACTTCTGTGAACTCCACCAAATTCTAATAAGAAGTAACAAATAAAACCGTATGCAGGCGAAGGTTCAAACCCCACGAAGTCCCAAAATTGAGAAATACAGTTTAATTTCAAAATTTTAATCACTGTGAGAAATAAAAAAAAAAAAAAAAAAATTATATTTAATCTTTTTAGAGGAAGAGGGTAATTGTTCATATCGTCAATCCCCAAAAATACTTCTAGCTATGGCACTGGTAAGAATACTTGTAACTATAAAGCCTAATTATTACTTGTTTAGCTCGGAGATTTTTTAAATTACTCGTATGTTAATAAAAATGAAAAATTAACAAAAAACTTATTTTAACTGTCGGGGAGGGGGGTATCTAACTTAAATATAAAATTTCAACCTCGTAGCTCATTTCCTTCTTGCTTCACGCACAGACGCACATACCAATTTGTGGGACCCACTTTTTTGGACTCACGGGACTTCAAAAAGTATTTCCATCAAATTCTCAACATAGAATTTTTGACACGATCTCAATACTTTCTAACTATATATTACATATATAGGTAAGAGAAAGTAAAAGGAAACAAGAAGTTGCAGCCTGCGAATTTTTAATCATCCCGCGACTAACGTTTCGGTCCTAGGTTTGGACCATCCTCACAGCTGGAGCTGATTATTTGTTCCTTTATGACGCAGTCCAGAGCTAATAATGGTCGAAACCTAGGACCTGATCCTAATAAAGAAAATTCGCTGGGTGCATCTTGCATCTTGTTCCTTTCCTCTACTCTAAACCCATACATCGCCTTGATACATGGAATTTATAATCATAGAATTTTGCTAAGAGATTTTTTGCTATTCCAACTTTAAGGGTTATTTTCTGTTAAGGCGAAGAATAGGGCGCACGACGCTAGGGGCGCGAAATTTTCTTGAACTTGGTTACTAAGTTTGGACAGAAGATCCATCAAGTTGTTAGGTCCATTTCCTCTCGGTTTATTTGCCAAATACAACCTAGTTAAAGTAGTACTAAAACTTGCTAACTAGCTGCGTAGCCCCCCTTAAGTGCTTTTTCGACCTCAAGCCATCTTAACACCTCGAAAGAATCAAATCAATGAAATATTGTCGGGATTAAATAAAAGTTAAATTTCTAATATTAGAGACTAAATTTTTTTTGTTTTAAAAACTGGAGGCCATTTTTAGACATTAAAATGAAATTCTTCTAACGTAATCAATCTTAGCTTACTTTCGGGTTTTGGGTTATCCAATATATATATATAGTTATCACCTCTTCTCTACTGAGAGAGGGTGACTTTTTTAGTTGTTTCTGCTTACACGCTTTCTTTTCTAAATATTAAAAAAAAAAAACACCCAAATAATTTTAGAAAAATATTTTTTTTTAATTAATTAAAACTAATAATAAAAAATGGATGTTGATTTTTACAGGGGGAAATGTTTATCCCTCGGGAATGAATTTTACCTTTGAACAGAAGGGAAACAGCTTTACAAGGGGAAAATCCTCCTCAACCCCTTCCAGGTAATTCACACTCTGTTCAATATTCACTATTTATTTATTTAATTTTTTTTTATTATTACTTCCAACAGCTTAAATTTTTTTTTAAATTTATTTTTAAAATCATTTCCCCTTAGAATAAACGATACTAATTATTAATATTAAATTAGCTATACTTTTTTGATATTTTTTTTTTATAATAAATTTTCTATTATTTAAATGATTATGTATTTTTTTGGGATCGGAAGTTCAAATAACTCTTTTGCTATCTCTCTTCAAAGATGTTTTCGGTGGAGGATTAGTAGTGGCACCCACGTAAAACTGGGATGATTGCGCTCTGAACTTGTTTTTTTTTTTTTTTTTTGATTATATATAAACAACATTTGTACACGGTGAAGAATAAGCCCCATTATTAAAAAGGATTTTAGAAAAATGCTTAGATTTTCACTCCTGGCTGCTCTTCTGAACAAAAATTCTATGTAAATGAATATATGAAATATTTGAATATGAAATGAAATATTTATAATACAATTTGTTGATTTTTGTTTTGCATTCCTTTTTTGAGGTAACGTAAAAATCTTCAAATTTTTCGATTATACAATTCTATCAATTCATACAATACAGTATCTTTTTTTATTATTATGGAAATTTTTTAATTATAGACCACATTTTGCATTAATTATTTATTAAATTTATAAATACTGTTCAACGTTTCGACTGCTTATTCTGCAGTCGTTTTCAAGTACTGTACACTTGCTCCAACTCAAGTGAACTAATGGTAACGGTACCTTAGAGGTTAGTTCATTTGACTCGGAGCAAATTCACAGTGCTTGAAAACGACTACAGAATAAGCATCCGAAACGTTGAACAGTATTTATGTATATTTTTAATAAATAATAAATACAAAATTTAAAAAACTCCTATAATAATAATAATTACAAACCACAAAAGTTTTAATAATTATCTTGCTTATTAGTAAAATCGAATTATAATTACTTTTCTTGCAAACAAAATAAAAATGTAATAATATATTCGCTAAATTTTAACTTTCTTGAGATGGCTCCATTAACTCCTTGTATAGGAATTAACATTAACTTATCATTTTTTTTTTTTTTTTTTTTTTTTGATCCACCATCTTTTTGGAAGTATATACCAAGGTAATTTTATTAATTGTCTTCTTGGACCTTGTTTAAGGTCGTCATTGAAAGTCAAACTAAACGCGAGGGAGAGGAAAATCAAACCGGCCCGTCGCCCAGCCTCACGCTTGATGAGAGGAGGGGGCAGGGAGGGAGGGAGAAGACTGAGAGGGAAGCGAAAAAATACCAGCCGTTAATCGGGTAGCTCGTGGTTGCGCCATTCACGTAGGCACCTGAGGAATTTTTACAATAAAATAGTATGATATGTTTTTTGTTTATTTTATTTTTAAAGATTATAATACATTTCTTAATAGAATCGCTTTAGGTGGAATGACCTGATTTTAGGTCACACCCAGGAATTAACGCAGAACAAATAAACATTTGTATATCGATTATTATATTCATTTAGGTCCTTCCTCTAACTTTCAATCTATGTCCAAGTTTTTTCCCCATCTCACAACGACGATGTTGCTTTTCTAGGGAGATTAGAGCATGATTCGCTTTAATTAAATATTAAGGAACGTTTCACTGTTAATTTTTTAAAGGGTTAAGGCGTTTCCCTTTCAAAAGAATAAAAGCGTTCGTTATTCTTTAATTAAATTGTATTTTTAACTCCCTTTAATTTTCTGCACTGACTTATGAAATTAATAACGTAACTTTGTAACTCTTTAAAAAAATCCTCCAAGGATGAAGAAGATGAAGAAGAAGACTTATTAAAAAACAATATTCTAATGGGAGAGGTATTAAATTCTTGTTGTTTTTAAATTCCCTTCTTTTTTGATTTTGCTCTCCTTCCTTTTAATTACAACCATTTTTTTTTTAATTCTAATACTATAATTCAGGTTTCTATAGCAACCAGCCAACTTGCCTCTTTATCGACTTATCTTTGCCAAAGTTTAACAGTAAAAAATATATGAATTTCAGAATAAGGGATGTTAAAGCTTGTTCTAAAAACCTTTCCTTCTACGTTTTATTACTCTTCTTTTTCGGGGATTTTAGATGATTAGCGTATAAAATTTTTTTATCAATAAATTTTAATTTACAATCTTTTTATCTCATTAATTATTTTAATTTAAAGTTCATCTGATAATTTAATTTGACAAAATTCCAAATTTAACAAGACCTTAAAAGGGAAAATAATATTTAATTTAGATAGGAAGCTAGGAAAAAGATTTATATTCCGTAACCGACGTTTCGAACTTGCGTCACGCTCTTTTTCAGGGCAAACAAAATGGTCATGTATTAAACAATTGTCCTGTAATAAACAAGGGTTTTGGTAGGAACATAGCTACCTACCTCTACCTTACAAATATTAATTTCAAACTCTTCCCTTTTTTAATGATGTCAGAATAGATGAAAAATTGTCTATAAATCCACCATTATATTTTTCCGAATTCTCTAAATTCATTATTTTAAATTTATTAAATATAGAAATCTTCAAATAAAAAAGTTTATTTTTTTTATTCGCACTCAATTTCTAGAATCAAGATCGTTGCTCTCGTTTTCAATAAATTTTTACAAGTACTAAATGAATTGAGATTAAAATCAAAACCTTTACTCGTATAAAATTATAATCAGATTAATTCAGATTCTATACAAATAAAAATTTCTTTAATTAAAAAAAAAAAATCTAAAGATCGATGACAAAATTTTCTGAAGGTTTAGAGCTAGCAGAAAATTTGGTTGAGCACAAAATAATTTTTTCCCCAATTCCTTCCTACTCTATTACTTTCTCTTATCCGTATTGGATTCATATCAAAAATTCGATGTCGAGATTTTGATGGATATACACGTTTTGAGGTCCCTGGAGTCCAAAAAATGGTTTTCGCAACATGGTCGGTCTGTTCGTGAAAAAAATATCTCAAGAACGAAAAGAAGTAGGAGATTGAAATTTTATATACCCAGTAAGTTAGTTACCCCCTGGGACTTGATACGAAACTTTTGAACAAAATCGGCCAAAAAGTACTAGCACTTTACTGATTCACTTTTTTAGTTTGTTTTTTTTTCGATTTTCTCAAAAGGCTCGAACGATTTTGATTAAAATTCAAAAATCAATTATTTTTTAGATGCTCTTTCAAATGTATATTGTCATTTTGCTCTCAAAATTGTTTGAAGCACACTTTACTTTTGTATTTCATAAGAAAGATAGGAGAAATGGTAACAGAATATAAATTTTTTTCCATGTTTATAAATTTTACATCTTGAATTCTAATATAACGGCTGGAACTTAATATATATCGACACGAAAAATCTTTCTTTTACCAAAAATAAGAGAAATTTGTGTGCTGTGCGACAAATCCCATCAGATTTTTTTTTTTTTTTTTTTTTTTTGAGTACTCATTTTCCGAGAAATTATCATATCAAATCCCATAAGAATATTGACCCCTCTGATTTTTTTGCTCTGCTCCATTAAAAAAAAAAAAAAAAAACATTAACATTCCAATAACCACACTTTGAATCTCCATAATTATTATATTTAAATTTCGGTTTACCTATTGACTATTATTATAAAATATTTTGACCCCTGACTTTTTCTTCAGCTACTACGATTCTGTTTTAATTTAATGTCATATCCTTAATTGATTAATCTAAAGATTTAATGTTTTTTTAGTATAACAGAATTATTTTTTAATAATATAGATTAAATAAAACTCATATGAGTATTTAGAAACTGTTAATAAATGACATATAATTGGGGAATCGCGTGCATTTCGATGAGACAATTGTTGATGGGAGTTGGGACTCTCAAAACTTAATAATAGTTGACAAAACCCTTCTAATTTGAAGATTATCTCTATTTACTATTTATAGGACAGTTTGAACAATAAGTGGAATTGTAATCTTCTATAGAGATTAATGTTTTCATTAAAAATCCTTGAATAATCCAAGATGGATTATTGTATCATACACCTATAATTATGAGCAGTTTTCTTTAATTTTCTTATATATTTATGTTAATATATAGAGAGAAAGTATTCCATTCATGTCGAAAATTTGATGGAAATAAACGATTTGAAGTAGTTTGAGTTCAAAAAACCTGGTGTGACTAGTCGCACAGCACACAACTTTCTCTTACCTTCGGTAATTAAAAGTTGTGTTCTGTGCTTGTCACTCCAGATTTTGTGTGTCGACACATATTTAGTTTCCGACAGTAGCCTACGATACATTTGAATTCAAGATATAAAATTTATAAACATGGGAAAATCTTTATATTTTGTCACTATGGCAACCATTTCTCCTATCTTTCCTATTAAGTACAAGAGTATGGTGGCCTTTAGAATATTTCAAACCAAAATGAGAATATATCAATACATTTTAAAGAATATATAAAAGATAATTGATTTTTGAATTTTATTTTTTAGATGCTCTTTAAAATGTATATTCTCATTTTGTCATTGAACACTTCTGAAGACCACTTTACTTTTGTACTTCATTGGAAAAGATAGGAGAAATGGTTGCTATGGTAACAAAATATAAATATTTTCTCATACCTATTTAAGCCATTTGGATACCAAAAATCATCGGAGTACCTGGGATCCGAATCCGCGACCCTTAGTATACAAGGTAGTCTCGCTACTAACTACACCAAGCCCGAGGGCTGAGTTATAATATATTGAAGAAAGAAAAAACAAGAATAAAATTTAGTTTCTAATTGAGATCAGCCCATGGCTAACGTTTCAGTTCTAGGTTTGGATCATCATCAGAGCTAAAATGAATTATGAAGATCAAAACGATTTTTAGCTTTTGTATATATTTATAATTATAATAGTTGTTAAATGATTTATATAAAAATAAAAAACATAAAATCCTTGGGGCTGTGTCTAAAAGGCATATAATTGTTTGAAATTGAATAAATAGCACAATAGAATTCTGATATTAAAAGTGCATAAGACTCATTCTTGAACTTGAGGCCCTCCCGTCTTGGGGAAAGCATGTATGCCTTTTTGACACAACCCCAGGGATTCTGTTTCATGTTTTTATATTAATCATTTAACAACTATTATAATTATAAATATATACCAAAGACTTTTAATTGTTTCGATCTACATTAAAAGTGTATTTTTAGGTCCAATCCTAGGACCGAAACTTTTGGCGTGGGCTGATTTCAATAAAGAAACTGTATTGGTTGCATTTTCTTCTTGTTTTTTTCTTTCTTCAACATCTACCCTAGCCATCCATCCCCCTGCTACAAATTCTAATACGGAATATCGTTCTGTCGGAAACTAAATATATGTCTATACAAAAAAATCTGGCGTGACAAGCACAGAACACAACTTTCAATTACCAAAAGTAAGAGAAAGTTGTGTGCTGTGCGACCAGCTACCCCAAATATTTTCTTAATTCTTTAGACTGTTGGCTTAAGCCATTTTGCTTTACTTCATAAGAATCATAAATATGTTGCATTAAAGCGTTAAGGTGAAGTTTGGGCAGAGAAACCAGCAGATGTTCAGTCAGTTTACTTAATTTATTGCAGATATTTTGAGCTGCTCACCCTCAGAGCAAAAAATTAACTTTTGCGTGGGCTTAAGTCTTTTATTAAACAAAAAAAAAAACAATCTGCTGTGACTAACCGCCCATCAATTTATTTTCTCTTGTGCTATTAAGTAGGCCTGCGTTACTTTCTCTCTTCTCTTCGATCTTAGAGAGAGAAAGTAATATAATATATAGATATTCTCAAATTTTTTAGACCTGAGCATATATTTATAAAAAAATTTAATTAACTATTAAACCATGTTTGTTATCAAACAAAAAATATTTATATAGCATACATGTTTTTATAGAATGGCACAAAGTGCCAAAATGGGCAAGAGTAAACTTTTATAAAACCCCTCTGTTCTTTTTTTTTTTTTTTTAACATTCACACTTTTTTTCTCATTCACACTCACATTCACACAGTCTTTTCGGCAACTTAGGCCATTTAAGACTTTAAACGATATCCGTTAATAATTATTATACATATTGGGGTCCAGGCATTTTTATTTAGTCATTTGGTATCCAAATGCCTTAAATAAAATTATCGGACTGCCTGGGGTCCGAACCCGCGACGTTTGGTATAAAAGGTAGACACTCTACCAACTACTCCAAGCCCCGTGGGCCCCTCTGTTCTTCAATTTATTGCAAAATGTTTTCTTTTTACATGTAATTGCATGAAAATTCTTCAAGATTTAAAATTGATCTAATCCGACAGTAATCCATGTTTTACTTATTAGATAATCACCCGTGTACAGCTGCAATTAAAAGTTAAATAAGCAGATCAAATAATGTAAGAAATATTCTATTTCATTTTATAATATGAAAAGAAATTTAAAATATCCCCTATTGAAAAAAAAAACTTCAAAATTTCCATAAAATTAACTTAATTTCTTCCTTGTTTTTTTTTTTTTTTTTTTTTTTTTTCTTTCACTTTATTCATTATTCATAAAGTTATTTGCTCTTATTTCTTTCTTTCTTTCTTTAGAATTAATTCTTATTTATTTTTCCCGTTTTCTTCTTTCTTGACTTTTCGGTTTCTCATTTCTAATTGGCATCTAGAGGAATGCAAGGGGGATTTGCTTTGTGTGTTTTCATTTTCTTTCTTGGATACAAGATGCACTGAAGTTAATCTTCTAATTCAATCCACTCAAAAAGATAATGAACGTAATTGATCATTTATTTACTGGTTTAACCATTCGAATATGTTCAGAAATATATGAATTTTAGAAAATATTATTTTACCAAATATCATTGTTTAACTGAAAAGTTCACCCTCTCGCTTCGTTTTCTCCGTCTTACTTCAGCTTATGGAATTTTGAAGAACATTTTATTTTCAAAACGATTAAATATTATTTTTTTATTTTACTTGTAATTCAAAACTTACGTTTCCGTTACATTTGCAACCATCTTCATAAGCGCCAAGTGCAATTAATTTAAATATTTTGTAAAATGTCCAACAATAAACCAATAAGTTTATATTTGACATTAACTTGACTCTGAAGATGACCGAAATGTCTTGATTTTTTTTAATAAAATAAATAATTATTGATTGTATTTTAACCTTCATAATAAAATTATCAGCTATAATTACTTTTTTTTCATTTAGGCCTATAGGTCCGAATATATAAAATTTTAACGCGAATCAGAACCATTATTTGACTATATATTTTGAGTTAAAGAACAAATTATAATCTACCCTTTTTTCACCCTCTAAAACGGCTGTAGGTAGTGTAGGTCTGTCTATACATACATTATTAGATCAATAATTACCAGAAGTAGGGAATAACTTTGACACCCTTCAAAAGTTCACATAAAATTTTCTCTTTACCAATACATTACCATTTTCATTTTATAAAATGGGTTATATATTTTTGCACTCATATTTATATTCTCTTTCTAATGGTATATTATTTTATTCAAATATTGATTTCTCTTTTCGTATGCTTCAATCGATGAAATGCAAATCTCAATTTTACTCTTCATGAATTAAATTTATTATTATTAAAAAATTTCAGAGAAATTACGTTTCATATATAAGGCTTTTACTATAGATCAGAACAAGTTGGCACTTAGTCTTACTCACCGTTGAAATTTATAAATAACTAGTTGCACCTAACCTGGGAGGCAGGATCCCACTTTCCCCTTGAAACAATATATAGATTCTTAATTTAATTAGTAAAGGAATTTCTCTTTTTAAAATTAATGGAATTGTCCAAATTTTTTATTTATTGTTTTTTTAGAGATGCGATAAGTCTCGCTTCTTATTTTGGACTCCGACAACTTATCTCTTATTGGCCACCAGTTAATTAATTGAATAAATAAAGTACGGCTTCTAATTCCGAAAGTCTTTTAAATAAAATAATTATTGTAGTAAGGAATAAAGAAAAGAGCGATTGCAGCTACGTTTATTTCGTTTATTAGTTAGTTCAAGCCGACGTTTCGGTCAGATTTGCGACCATTCTCAGGGCTGAAAGGTCAGTGGCGTCATTTGGGGAGGGGCAGGGGGTCATTTGCCCCCCCCCCCCAAGGGCTCTGACTTTTATAAAATTTTATATTATTCTAGATAAAATCTTTCAAAATATATCTACGAGTATATAAACTGTAAAGAATTAAACAATTAATTAAATTAAATATCTTTTGGCTCAATTTGAGTACATATTTGTAAGTAAATTTTAAGAAAAAAAATGTTTGCCCCTCCCCCCAAGAAAAAAAATATGCCCCTCCCAAGAAAAAGTTGAAATGATGCCATTGTGAAGGGTGTCAATAAAACTCCTCAAAAAAATCGAATGGCTCATTTGTGTAAAATATTTATTGCCATTTAATAAGGACCAAATATGCGAGTCAAGGTTAGGTCTAACCTTGGTCCCTTTTAAATGGCAATAAAGAGTTTGCGAGAATTGCGTCATTCGAATTTTTAAGGAGTTTTATTGACATACTTCAGCCCTGAGGATGGTCGCAAATCTGACCGAAACGTCGACTTGAAGTGACTAATAAACGATATAAACGTAGCTGCATTCGCCCTTTTCTCTATTCCTTACTACAAGATCTACTCAGCTATCCACCTCACCCTGAAATAATTATCTATATATATAATTCACTAATGTCCGTCTGTCTGTCTGTCCGTCTGTCTGTCACGCTCTATTTAAGCAACTTCCCGTTGGAATTTTGAAATGAAATTTTTTATGCATAAAGAGGACCTTCTCGGGATTACAGGAAAATTATTTTCATCCCGAAATTCCCATAACTTTTTTGAGTTATTAATTTTTAAAGTTACAATTTCTCCCATAGGAAATGTATAGAGAAATATTTAAGTATTCTTTTCATTTGTGTATTCCATGAATGTAAACAAATCCTCAAGCAGGCACTGGTTTGGAATAGTAGTAATAATAATTTTCTTTTCATAATTAAGAAGAAAAAGGCGCCCCCGGGTCTGGCTTAGTAGGTAGCGCGCCTACCTCCTATACCAAACGTCGCGGGTTCAGACCCAGGCAGTCCGATGATTTTATTTAAGCCATTTGGATACCAGATGGCTTAAATAGAAATGCCTGAACCCAAATTGATTTATTAATTACAACGGTTATCGTCTAAAGTCTTATATGGCCTAAGTTGCCGAAAAGACTGTGTGAATGTGTGTGTGAGTCTGAGTGTGAATGTTTTTATTTAAAAAAAAAAGAGAAAGGCGAAGGGGGAGCTAGAGGAGGGGTCCAGGGGGCAAAGCCCCTCTGTCTAGATGCAAAGGCGGGCGCCACGGTTCTCATAGTTAAAAAAAGGCGAGGGTCCGCCGCAGGCGGGCCCGAGCCAGCTGGAGGGGGGTCCAGGGGGGCGAAGCCCCCGGCAAACGCGAAGCCCGCCGAAGGCGGGCGACGCGGCTAGTTTAATATTAAAAGTGTCAATCGGCGAATTAATTATTTTGCAAATTTTCTTTTAGACTTTTTTTTTTTACTTTTGGAGGAATTTTAATCGCCTTCTTATCTATTTAAAATAGTTACAAGCCAATATAATTTTTATTGTTGATGAATTTTTAACCCACTTAGCCATTTAGCTGCCGACAGATTTTGGCCCGTTGATGCCTAGTAATCATATAGATTAACACATCCCTAAACTAACTTTAAAGAGCCTCTCCCTTATAGCTATAACATAGTTAACAAGAATATAAAATGGGGGTAAATGGGCTTCTTCTATTCCATTCCAAAAATCTTTAAAAATAAAAAATAAATATTTAAGCTCTGATTCAATTTTAATCACGACAAATTGGTAGATTAATTTCGGAGACTATAACTCCAGGTATCTGGCCTGGCATGCAAGTAGAGCAGAGATCGTTAGAGAGCCCGGGCTGAGCAACGCTAATTGGTAGCCACAGTGGCTTCTGGTCCAGCGCCGCGGAACAAGATATCGACCCGTGGCTTTGAATACACGCGTTCATAAATACGAGTCAAGAGTTCAATAGGGGCTGATGGCATGGATTCACTCATCACACTCATCACTCATCATTCGCACTCTCGCTCGCCACTCGCCACTCGTCACTTAAAGCCCAAGTCTTCTTTCTAATTATTTATTTAAAAAAAGCCAAGCTTAACGCTTTCTTTATCTTTTATTCAGCCATGTTTATGTTCCATTAAAGTGAATTATTTGTCAACGAAGCTTATTCGATATCCAAGATTTGAAATAAACAAAGATGAACAAATATCATAAGGGGAATCACAGTCTTAAAATTCTTCATCTTCATCGGTTTTCTTCTTTGTTGCTTTGTGGTGATTATTCTTCCTTCCCTAACTAATCTCTTCATCCCGGCCTAACCAATAGGTTGATGTTTTTTTTTTGGAGTGTGTAACCTTTACATACCCACAAGGGCATAAATAAACGGCGGGGCTGCACAGACAGATATTAAAGGTTGCAATTAAAAAAAAAAGCAACAATTTCTTTCCCTTTTTTTTATATTTTACAAATCAAAGGGAAGGGGATCCTGATGTTAACTCAAATGAACTTGTTGTATTCCCATTAAACTAATGTCTCTATGACGAATTATGTCAAATTTTACAGGCATTTAAAAATAGAGTATGATTTTATTTTCCATATGAAATTAGCTTTAATTAAATTTTATAATTCCGGACTCTAGCTGTTTTACTTTTATTGTTTTAATGAATTTTTAGTCAAGCCCATTTAATTAATGGGTTTAAATTATCTTTCAACAATCTTTAACATTTGTGTCAAATAAATTTGTTTTTTTCCAAACCCAACAAGAGGCTTTATTTTCTTAATTTTTTTTTGTCTAGAGTAAAATCTTCTTGGTCTAGAAAGCATTCGATATGTGTCAATTTTGAAACTTTTGAGATATTTCTTAAATTTGGAACAATAAATTAAAGTTCTCTCAATAGATTTTTACGAATCATAACTATTCAAAGCAAACTCTCCTTAAAGAATAAACCAAATCTATAAAAAAAAGGAAAAAAAGGAAACGACTCCATTTGTACAAGGGTTCTTTTTTTTGGCTCGTGGAAAGGAAGGATCAATGATTGCGTCCTGGAACATTGACTCAAGCGCGCTATGTGGAAGAGATCCATTTAAAGCATGTTTCGCAGTCATTTGTTCCATTTCATGGAGAAACAAGCCGCTTCCCATCATAATTCCCCAAATGTGGAAAATACGTTCAAACTCGGCAAATTCCTTCAAATTTGTTAAATGGATGCGATTCCCACAACAAACGTGGGCGCCATTATTAAATTCAACCCTAAAGATTCGAGCCTTTGCGCTAGACAAACAAAACGAAAATAAATAACAATTGAAGGGAATAGCTACTATTCACACAACACTTGATACAGCTAAACGTTTTTGGTTGTCTAAACGCTAGGCTCTAATATCCAGGGTGGTGGTTATTACTGACGCCAACTCTACCTTATATTTTCAATTGTTTCCAAAGGTTTAAGGAAAATAATTTCCATTTAACAAAAAATCTATTAAAAAGATTAATAACATTCTATATTTTTAATGACTTTTTAATGATTAATGATTTAAATTTATACCAAACAAATCTCTTTTAATTTTATTTCCTTCAAGTTAATTAAACATTTACTAATATTTAAAGAATTCAAAGATCATTCCAGCTGACAATCTTTGCATATTTTATTTAACTATTCTCTGGTGTAAACAGGTTTGTTTACATTTGGAGATTCTACATTCCTAAAAAGATTAATTCCTTGACACAAGTGGAAAATCTATCAAATTTGGATATAATACATTCACATATTAGGTATAAAAAAAACTCTTCGTGGCATTTTATTTAGATTTTGAAAATTACAAACAAGCTTTTCTGATGGAAAATTTGTATAATGTACAGGCAGGCCTATTTATTTTGCTATAAGCAAAGATCTCAATAAATGAATGATAAAATTTCAAATCCTCATTTGATTAAAAAAAAACGTAGAAAATTTTTTAATATCGAGTTGAGAGTTTTATTAAAAAAAAAAAAATCATTATTGATATAGTTGTTTTGTTGGGCTCTTTATTTGAAAGGTTAAAGGCCTCTGCGTAGAGCAGAGATGAGGTGCCATCAGGGTCAGAGAAGGCGTAGCGCTAAAGTCCTTCTGGCCCTTCGCCCTTTAAAGGGGAGGCTCTGTTTAGCCACATCGCCTCTTCTATTCCTCCCCTTATAATTTTTTCCCTTATCATTTATTTTCCGCCCTCTGAAGGCATACTTTTCTAAAATGAAGAGAAATAGTAAAGAATTTTATTGAACATGATACCAAAGAAATTTAAGATATTCACAGTCCATCTATAAACCTATTAATAAAGAAATTGTAGCCTATAGTTGAGATTTTTGTATAGAGAGGGAATTAATCGGGCTTAAATCGGCTTCTGTGAATTGACCTTCGGACGTTTAAAGGCGAAAATATGACATTGAAATTTTTAACTACCCCATTGAGAGCTTACGGCGAAGATGCGGGGGTGAGTTGCCATGCCAACCCCCAGAGAGAGAAGTGTGTTAGTTAAACGCGCCGCCGCCGCGTCCGGCGTGCTTTTGCATTGATCGATTATGGACCCGTCGCGTTGCACGTCTCTCTCTCTCTCGCTCTCTCTCTCTCTCCTCTCTCCTCTCTCTTCTCTCTTCTCCAACCTTTATCCTGTCTTTCTCTCCACTCTGTCCTCTCTCTCATGCTTCTCTCCTCTTATACCATTTATTGATTTTCTTCGTGCTTGATTCTAGCTTCCTCATTAACTGAATCCTGGCTCTTTTCTTCCATTTAGGTTCACCACTTGAATTTAGCGAAAATATTATGGGGGTGGGAATTGAGAAAAATATCCATCGCTCCATTTCCTCGCCATTTGTCTGCAACTGTAAATTAAACGATCCCAATTGAGTTGAGCTTTTATTTAAACATTTCTGATAAGGCTTTAGGGACGACGACGCCGACAAATGGCCAGCTGATTGTTGCTTCTGCTCTGGCAAAATGAGTCAACTCAACTGACCGGCTTTCATTCCATCCCTGGCTAAATCCTTTAACTGCTGCTATTAAAAGCTCTTCTTCTTTCATTTTATTTTACAAATTTAACTTTTAAATTGGCCCCAATTTTTCATTAATAAACCTTGAACTTGACCTAGAAAACGGGAAGGAATTTTTTCTTCTTTGATTTTTTTTTATTAAAGTTGATTTTTTGTTTTGAGAGGGCTGCTGGGCGAATTGAATTTCACCTGGCACCCCCGATGTATTTTGTGGTGGTCGCCATGACGTGGTGGTGCAATCAATCGACACCCTCGATCTCGTTTTCGCATTGACCCCCGCCCCCTTGGATAGCCTTGCTATCCGGGAGCACCGCCGTATCGAGCGGCGCGCCCCCGAGAGGCTCCGCCCCCGGCTCCCGGCACTGTCTGGTCACCACCACCTCTGCCTCTGCCTCTGCCACTACCATTGCCACTATCACTGATTCCGCCACCAAGAGCGCCGTCGCTAACATTTCATTTTCTTTATTAATCGTCCGTCGTCTCTGATCGTTGCTTCCTCTTTATTGGCAGACTTCTTAATCGTCGTTCCCAAATAGACAGTATCTTTAGATTTAACAAAACCATTTTCCATTTTCAAATACTCCCATTATTGTAGAAATACTATTCGTTATTCAACAAGTTGATAACAATTATTTACAAAATTGTTAACTTGGTTATTTCGAAAAGGAAATATGATAACTACTGTTTCGTGAACCTCCGTCATATTGATCTTTCTAAACTAGAATCCATTCTTGATTTATTTTCTTGTAGTTAAGTCGACATGAAAATTCACAATTTTGTATTTTTTCGCCGATTGTTCTCTGAGGATTGTCTAGTCCCCTTCTATAAATAAAATAATTCTCAACCATTTATCAATTCTTATTTATGTATTTAATTAAAAAAAAAAATATAGGTCAGGTTCATCTAAATATTAAATTACCAAACCACCCCAGGATGACATTTATGATCTGAAACATAAATTAAAAAAAAAAAAAAAAAAATCGCCAGTGTGTGAATGTTCGTTCGTATCCCTTTAATCGGAACCGGTAATTCTTCTACTCGACATTTGCTTGCTCTGTTTGGCCATTTTGTTTGGCGGCCGGCTTCGGGGTTCGGGTTTCGGGCTTCGGGCTTCGGGCGTGGTTAATCCAGGGGTCGCGCCTCACGCCTCACATCTCGCGACTCCGACTCCAACTCCAACTCCAACTCCTACTCCAACTCCGACTCATACACTCGTCTTTGCTCTAGTTTCCATTTTCTCTCCCCCCCCCCCTCTCTCCCCCATTATCACCAACATATTCTTCTTCTCCTTCTTCTTCTCAATCTTATTTTTAACCAAACAACTCCGGTTTTAATTCCATTTCAGATTAACAAAAGTCGATAATATTATCTTTTAAATCTAAAAAAAAAAGTACATAATCTTCTTCATATCTCTATATCATTGTAAAATTAACTATTTCGATAGATAATCTAAAAAATTAAACTTTATCAATAAAATTCTTTGTATTATTTTACGTTCTATTTTGAGGATAGCTGAATTTATAGTGGAATTCTATTTTAATTTATAATCTAAGAAGTGCTCTCATTAAATTAGCACGACTCTCGAGAGGGTTTATAGAGAGTGCTGAGGCTCAACCTTTCAATACTCTCGAACAAATTTAATAACAGGGGTAAAGATTTCACCTCTCATACTCTCGACGAGTCTGATTATTTTTTGCTATCCAAAATTGCATAAAATTAATTATAAAAAAACAATTTCGTCTTTTCTAGTTTAGAGACTTAAATGCACGAATGTGAAATAATTTTTTAAAGAAATTTTGCTTTATTAATCTTTGAGTATTAATATTTAGCAGAATTTGGACAACATTTAGAGTTATGTAATTTTATGTTTATTTGGTTTTTTTTTTTATAAAATAATCTTGATAATTATATCTTTTAATGAAACGTCACACACTACTTTCTCTTGCTCCAATAAATTGAATTTTAAACACTTTTTTTCTAAAAATTCTTTAGAAATTTTACTTTAAATCTACAGTATGTTAATTTTAAAGCTGAATATATTATATAAGTTTGTCAAATTTCCAGTATCAAAACTTATATATAAAATCTTGATCAAAAATTACAAAAAATCTTTCGAGGGTAGAGACGTGATGAAAATTATCCTTAGTTTTTTTTTTTTTAGAATAATCTTATTACAGGAATTAGGACATGTATTTATTTATTTTTGTTAATTAATATCGAATTACAATGATCCCTAATTGACAAATTGTAACTCGTTTAAGGTTGTTCGGACATTAAAGCACTTTGGTAGATTAAAAGCTAATTTTTTAATATGTTATTAATCACTATCAAATACGTATAAAATAAAATTTTGAAGCAGATCTGACACAGGGTTATCGTGTAATTAATTTTTAAAAAATTGAAATTTAACATGTAGCCTATGGGGAATAACGACGAAACGCACACATATCGAATTATATAGGCATCTGTGCAAATGATACAAAAACAAAAAAACTTACATTTTATTAATTCACTTCCGAGGAATACGTTAAAAATAAAACCAAAAGTTTCTGCCGACCGCTTTTAAAGATATTTTAACAAGAAAGTCAAAAAATTCTCCAAAATGACAGTCGCCAATATTTAAAAATAAGGAAGCATCGAGAGTCAGACCAGCCTGGCAACGTCGCATAAAATAATTCTCTTTTCTCTATGTCAGATACATTTTTTTTTTCAATTTTACAATATTTTTTCTCGCAAATCGTCCATTGTGTTTAAACTGATTTGCATTAAACATTGTAATATATTAAATAAAATAAAATTTAAGGCGTTTAAGATTTAAAATAGATAGTTGATGAATGCAATGTTGCCAGTTCTACATTACGTGAAATACTGCTCGAGTCAAAAGTCATTCATTTATTATTTTTGGTAATTAAATTATTAACTTAATCCAATTATAAAGTTCTGTTGGCTATGAGGGGTTTTAGTATGATTATAAAAAATATTTTGAAATGGACGGGGGGGGGAAATGGTTTAGTCAAAAGGGTTAAAATTTATTTATTGAACTAATCATTAAATTGAAATACATTGTATACAGAGAAATGAAAAACGATCTGGTATGACTGACCGCACAGGACCCAGGTTCCCCCCTCTCACCTTCGGTAATCTCTAGATATATCTATTTAATCCATTTTAAAGCTTAATTTTTGAGAAATTAAAAAATATAAAATTTTCCATTTGGGGAGTTGGAGTCTAAAGACCAAGAATCCTAGGCAAACAAATCAACAAATTAAATAGTTATTAAGAAATTGATTAATCAAAATTTTATCCCCGAAATGGAAAAATTTCAAAAAAATTTATATTTTCTTTAATAAGTCAAAAGTTATTCAAGAAATGAAAAATCTATTTTCCCCCAAATTGGCAATTTATGTACCGGATTTCAAAAAAAAAAACCCGAAACTTGTTTTTAGAGACTAAGCTTTTGATAGTCCCCTGACAGGGAACAGAGCTTTTGAATAAAGTCGGTCAAATACTAATAGTACTTTACTGATTAATGATAAGCCAATCAAAATTTTACTCTAAATAGACCAGTTGGGGTCCTTAGATTAGGATTTTCGAAAAATCGCTTCTTACCCCCAAGTGACAAAGATAATCACACTAGAATGTAATAAGCTTATATGTATAATATTAAGGTGAGCGTCTCGGGGTGCTAATTTTGGGAGTTTCCAGCGGCCACAATTTTGAAGCTTTCGACCTCAAATTTTTTTTAAATTAAAGCTATTTAAAATATCTACAAATAATAGAAGCCCTTTTTTTGATTTTCGAAAAAAAAAAAAAAAAAAAAATTTAAATTAATCGCATTAAATAAAAGATGTTTTAAAAAAAGGAGCTCTAGAAGTTGTAGATAATTAAATTAGTAATCATTGTGTTCAAAAATAATTAATTTTCTACCCTTAATTAATTAGCTGGAAGCTCTAGAATGAAATAGAAGAAGTCCCTTATATTCTTATGGGGAACACTAACGCCATCTCTTGCCGCCTCGAGTCAATCGTGTTTTAACGGTTTTTCGAGACGCGCACCTTTAATGTAGGATGACGACTATAAGGCAACATACGAGTGTAAAGGTTTAAAGAGAACCTAAAAAATATTTTATCAAAAATTATATTTGAAAATATCGAAAAAAAAAAACCTTGACTTTGATCAATTTTTTTCAAAAGGTCCATGTTCCCTATCAGGAAGGCACCTAACTACAAAATTTCAACCTCATGACTCTTCTTTTTTGCGACATTTAGTTCACAGCCAGATAATTTTGTACACCCTACTTATTTGGACTCAGGGACCTCAAAACGTGTATTTCCCCTAAAATCTGGACATACAAATTTTTTATAAAATGGTATTATATATTACATATAAATATGAGAAAGCAATATCTTTTTAGACCCATTATCCTTTGATTTTGTGTAAAATTGATCTGAGTTTTTCGGGTCCTCTGACGCTTTTCTCGAAGATGTCGTTGTGCGCGTTTCTCACGGCATTCCAGTTGCAAACGTTCAACGGATCAATAATAATATATGGTGTGTGTGTTATGTTGCTCGAGACGATTTCCTCAAGAGGGGACAAAAGAGTAAAAAGGACATCTCATCTGAGAGACCTTTAGTCTAAATTTTTTTTTTTTCTTTTGAATACTAATGCGCATTCATTTAACAAACAATTTTATCTTTCCTCATAACTCTTAAATGTGTGAATAAAATTGTTCATTAAAATCTACTAAAAGTCATAATAAATAAATAAGAGAATTTTTTCAGTTCAAGTTGATAAAACGTTTTAGCTAGGATTTCTTATATTTTTCCTTTTTATTTAAGCCTCAGATATTTTTAAACAAATCGTCTCCAGAGGACTTTTTTCAAAAATTGCTCGGGGATGAACTTTGCTGCTTTTTGGATGTTTCGGTTGCATCTGCTTATCTTCATTATGTTACTGTCATGATGAATATTTTCCAATGTTATAGATTAATTATTTATTAATATTTTACAGTATGCTAGTAAAAAATTTTTGCTTTCCTTCTACATCATACTCATTTTAAATTCTTATATTAATTGAAGTGCTTAGTGGAAGATAGTCATAAGTAGAGACCGGCAAAATGCTTATTGCTCAATTTTATAAGCAACCATTAGATATTTAATTTCTATACGAATTGGGAAAAACTAAGTGTATTGAGATTGCATTTTTTATGCTTTTTTTTGAGTTTTCATGCTTTTTTTTCCCTTTCGTGCTTATTTGAACTTATTTTACGAATATTTATATTATTTTTTTTTTTATTAAAAAACACTTTTTTCCCATTCACACACGCTTACACCAGGAACGTATATAAGGAGGGGGGGGCGCAAAAAAAAAAAAACAAAAACCACGCCAGTGCGAAAAAATATAGCCCTGTAAAAAAAGTTTTTTCCGCAGGATGAAAAAATTTGGTTCCGCAAAAACAAAATTTTTTGCAGGGGTGGGGCGGAATAAATTTAGTTTCTTTAAAAAAAAATTTGTATACGCCATTGGTATGAGTAAAAATTGCTTATGGAGATGCTTTTTTTCAACTTTTATGCTTATGTAACAACATTTTATTCAAGTTTTTTATGCTTTTTTAAGCACTTTTTTCCATCTTTTTATGCTTTTTTCCGGTCTTTAGTCATAAGCCATTTTTGAGATATTCATGCCATTGCATTCTTTAATACCACTCAAAGAAGTTCCTTGATTTTACAATAGTTGGTGGTATATAAGTGCAAGTTCTTTAGTTGGCCAGCTAGTGATGGTTTGAGAAGCAAGATAGTCATAAGCCACAGCAAAATGGCGTCGAAATCTGGAGTGAATGAAAATTCCTCTCGAGTTCAAACGACTTGTACGAATAAGGGAGCTGGAAATGAAGAGTCTGATTCTTTTTAAACTGATAGTTGGCACCCAACAAGCACCAGTTACAGCTCAAATTACAACAAGATAAGAGTATAGACATATTTTAATATGCATAACCTCTTTTTGTGGCTTGTGATCTATCTTTCACTCAATCTACTTACTTTACAAATTACTCGTTTTTTATGAAAAAATCTGGTGTGACTGGCGCACAGCACACAACTTTCTCTTACGTTCGGTAATCGAAATTCGTGTTCTGTCCTCAGATTTTTGTGTCGACATGTATTTAGTTTCCGACAGTAAGGTACAATTGAATTCAAGATGTAAAATTTATAAGTATGGCAAAATGTTTATATTTTGTTACCATGGCAACCATTTCTCCTATCTCTTTTCTATGGAATACAAGGAGAGTAAAGTGGTCTTCAGAAGATTTCAATGGCAAAATGAGAATATACATTTTAAAGATCATCTAAAAAATAATTGATTTTTTTAATTTAAAAAAAAATCGTTGGATCAAATTTAGAGAAAATCGAAAAAAAACTGAAAAATTGCATCAGTAAAGTACTAGTACTCTTTAGTCGATTTTGTTCAAAAGCTTCGTGTCACGTCCATGGGAGTGCCTAACTTAAATATATAATTTCAAACTCCTAGCTCGTTTCGTTCTTGAGATATTTTGTTCACAGACAGACAGACACACACACCCACAGACAGAGCATGTCGCGAAAACCAGTTTTTTGGATTCAGGGGACCTCAAAACGTGAAGATATATCAAAATCTCGACGACATCGAATTTTTGACATGAATCCAATACTATCTCTCTCTCTATATATTAAATATATATAGAGGTAAGAGAAAGTAAAAAAAAAAATTAACAATAACGTTAGATTTGATAACCATAGAATAATTAATTAATAGAACTATTAATATTAACAATAATATTTGGATAGAATATCATTTGAAAGTAATTAGAAGTTAAATATCTATTGGTGGGGAGGAATTTCTTTAAGTTTACTTAAATCAAATGATGCACGAAAAAGTTGGGTAAAATAGTATGAAAAATTTATCGCTATAGGCTCGAATAACTCCTCTGTTTTAAGAGGTATAATTATTTTGAATATACGGTTAGAAAGCATAATTCTTCAGCTAAATATTCCACCATATATTTTTTTCCTATTATTTCATTTTACCGCGTGAGGGCGCGCGGCGGGAATACCTTATTTGAAGGTTTAAACAATAGTAGATGCTGACGTCGGAACGGCTAATCAGATCAGACTAAATTTGATCTCAATTTGTGCAGAAAGAAATACTCTATTTGACTATATAAAAACAATCGCGATTAATAAACTCCAGAATCCATTTTTCTTTCAAAAAATCTCATTTTTAAGCCAAAACTATTGTCATTTTTCCGGTGAAGAAAGTCATAAGCCCCATTTTTAGTTTTCTTCTATATTATAAATGCTTTTAAACCGTATACTAGGGCGAATGAATGTTCCATTCTCTACTATATGCTTTATAAGACCTACAAGTGTTCATTTTTATAAAGAAAGTTATTCTAAATTAAGTGGCTGATTTACAGATTTGAGTCAAATTTTATTTTGTCAATATCTCGATCTCGAAACTAATGTTTTGTGGCTTATGACTAGGGACCGGATTTTTAGGTTCGATTCGACTCGTTTTTAGGTTTTTGTAACACCCAAAATAGGTTTTTTTAGGTTATCGCATAATAAAACCATTTAAGTGATTTTTAAATTGGTTTTCTCGGTTTTTTAGGATTTTTGAAACACCCAAAAAAAAATTTTTTTAGGTTATCGCCTAATAAAACGCATTGGGGGAAAAAAAGTTTTAATTAATTTTAAATATGTACAGAAATTTGTAAAAAAAAATATTATTTTAATTATAATTTTTTTTTTTAATTTTAAAAAATATAATTGTAAAATTTTTATGAGAAAAAAGTTTTATTTAATTTTAAATACCTATTGTTGTTACGAAACTAGACAAGAAAATTACATAAAATCTTCAAATTATTGAGATTACTTACTTATGACTAGGGCTGGACGGTAATGGATTTTCATTACCGACCTCGATAATGAAAAAAAAAACCGGTTTTTTTCGAAAGTTGGTAAAATTTTTTTCCGCGCGCGCAACCAAAGTTTGCCGCCGCGGGACGTTTTTTTCTCTGAACCAAAAATTAATTTTTTCCCGTCCGTAATATAAATTTTCTTTTTTTTTTAGACGATTTTTTTGCGCCCCCGGCAGGAGTGTTTTCCGCCGACACCAAATGTTTGCCGGCCGCGGAAAATGTTTTCGCGGCGCCGATATTTGCCCGTTTCCAAAATGGGGTTTTTAAGTTTTTCCGATTAAAAAAAAAATTTTACCGAATTAAAGGTTTTTTACCCCGTTTTCCGTAAAAAATTTTAAAAATTTTCCCGGAAAACCAGTTTAAAATCCGAGCCCTACTTATGACTATCTGCCACTAAGCCCTTCAACTATTAATTGAAAAAAAAATTATCAAATTAATTGAAAATATTATAAATTAAATTTGCGCTCTATGGTTTGAAGATGTTGTTTGACCTTTCATCTTTTTTTTTTTTTATTCAATAATAATTATAATTTATTTATTGATTTCTATTCATTAAACTTATAAGCCCATCTACAGGAATTCCCATTTATCTAAGCTAATACCTTCATGGCACTTTACTTGTATTTATATTGTTTTGTGAATGGATCTATGTTCTGTCATGTTTATCATAGCTATAACTATTGAACTCAAAAATTATTTAGTATTAAATAACCGCTGATGGCGAGAGGGGGGGGGGGGATATATCTCAGAACCGCAGCCCAAGCCCTCTGATGATTCTTTTTCTAAATAGGCCTACTTAGTGAATGAAAAGGAAAAATATTAAATGTTAATGCCCAGGGCAGGATCTAAGGGGGGGGGGGCAATGGGTGCATGTGGCGGATTTCAGAGGGCGGCAATTAAATAATTATTTACTAAAAAAAAAAAAAAAAGGTAAAATGATATGAATTTTGTATAGAAAACTTTAAGGAGGGGGCGGCAAATTAAATTTTGTCCCCCTTAAAAAATCTCCTAGTTCCGGCCCTGTTAATGCCTAACAAATGGATATAGGACGTAGCAGCCAAGGAAATATAATGAAAAACCTTTTATTTAATTATTAATCGTCTACGCTTCGGTCGCTAATCACGACCTAAATCAGGACAATTTTTCCCCCTTTGGGGCTTTTTTACATATTTAAAAAATTTTTTTTCTCCAATTCTTATGAAATTTTATATTATTTAGGATTCTCTATTGTATATAAAATATACAAATATGAGATGAAAATTTTGAAAAATAACCAGTCAACATTTAAAATACACAGAAATTTCGAATCAATTGACTTTTTACTTAGAGTGGTCAAGTTTGAAACTAAGGTATTATGGGAAACTAAATATATCTCGACACAAAAAAATTGCTGTGCGACCAGTCACACCAGATTTTTTTTCTATAAATTCAATATACTCATTTTACGCTAGGAATTAATTTAAATTAAGGGGCTGATAATGAATGGAAATATTTAAGAAAGAATTAAAAGAGAACTAGCAATGTTTTGAATCATTTTATAATATTTCCCACCTTGAAATAAAGTTAGATTAGTGTAAAAAGTTTTTTATAAAAAAAGGAATTGCTATTTTGATCTTTTTCTAAAGCGCTTAAACAAGCATCGACTTCTCTCTTTAGTTGAGTGCGAGATGTTGGAGCTCTCTCTTCTCTCAAGTCTCTAGTAGAAATTGTTTTTAGGTGGTTAATTATACCTCCACCCCGTGATGGAATTAGCTAACCCACCTCTCTTGGCCTCTTATTAAAGGTAATAAATATTTTTTTCATCGATGAAAATTGATAACAAAAACAATCTTTTTCCATATTTAATTTATCTCTTGAAATATTTCTAAAATTCAAATTAAATATTTATATTTTATAAATGCCCAGGCAAAGAGGAAGGGGGAGAGAGAGGGGTGCAAAAGTGGGAGATATTAATTATTAAAATAATCTTTAACTAGGCGATTTACACATTAGAAATATTTTATTTCAAATACCATTTTTACTTTCTCGTATAGAGAAAGTTATGTAATCGTAAAAAAATTCGACTTCGAGATTTTGATGTTTCTCCACGTTTTAGACCTCCTGAGTCCAAAAAAACCATTTTTGGCATTATGTCGTGTGTGTGTGTGTGTGTGTGTGTAAACACGATTGCTTAAAAACCAAAGCAGCTAGATCGATGAAATTTGGTATATGCTCCTTACACTAAAATTGTAGATTTCTATCAACTTTTGGAGTAAATACGTCACTTGGAAGTAGTACTTTACTTAAAAAGTTTTTTCAAAAATTTTGAAATTTTCAATTTTTTTGTTATATTATGATAAAATACTCTATTTTAAAAAGTTTTTATTCTTTGACATTTTTACGAAAACTGAATAGTTTTTGAAATAATCACAGAAGAAATAGAAAATATTCGTTAATTTTGATAAAAAATCAAAACAAAATGACACCTGTATGATTTTGTTTTGATTTTTTATCAAAATTAACGAATATTTTCTATTTCTTCTGTGATTATTTCAAAAACTATTCAGTTTTCGTAAAATGTCAAAGAATAAAAACTTTTTAAAATAGAGTATTTTATCATAATATAACAAAAAAATTGAAAATTTCGAAATTTTTGAAAAAACTTTTTAAGTAAAGTACTACTTCCAAGTGACGTATTTACTCCAAAAGTTGATAGAAATCTACAATTTTAGTGTAAGGAGCATATACCAAATTTCATCGATCTAGCTGCTTTGGTTTTTAAGCAATCGTGTTTACACACACACCCAGACGTAATTCCAAAAGAATATACGAGAAAGTCTCGGGGAAGTCAATCCCCATATTTTTTTATTATTATAATTTATATACCCAGGGGTGGATTGAGGATTGAAAATAATATATTAATTTCTACTTAATTATAAATTAAAGAAATATTTATTTAATAGTTAAAACTTATTTCGAGGAAAAAGGCGCAGATTTATCTAAAGGGTTGTTGGGGGGTGTTGGAAAGATTTAACTAACTTCCCTCTTGTTTTTCTTTATGCCAAAATGTTACTCGAAGAAATTTTACATTCCCACTACCGTCACAATGTTGTAATATAAATTTTAATTAAATTAGATTAATTTTAATATAAATTTTAACACTTATAATCCTATAATAATAATAATAATAATAATTATTATTATTATTATTATTATATTTATTATTCCTGCTAATTTGTTTTGTTTTTGCTTCACCCTCTTCCTTCCAGTAGAGGTAAATTTCTTGAAACATTCATTATCTTCGGGGTCGATATTTGTTTCCATTTTCTCTAAATTTATTAATTTTTTTTAACTTTCTCTTACCTCTATATATATGTTATTATATATATAGAAAGTATTGGTTTCATGTCAAAAATTCGATATCGAGATTTTGATGGATCTTCACGTTTTGAGGGTCCCCTGAATCCAAAAAAGTGAGTGGTTTTTGCGACATTTTTTTTTGTGTTTTGTGTGTTGTTTTGTGGGTCTGTGTGTGTGTCTGTGAACAAAATATCTCAAGAACGAAAAGAGTTAGGAGGTTGAAATTTTATATTTAAGTTAGGCACCCCTATGGGACGTGACACGAAGCTTTTGAATTTTCTAAAATCGGCCAAAGAGTACTAGTACTTTACTGATGCACTTTTTCAGTTTTTTTCGATTTTCTCTAAATTTGCTCCAACGATTTTTTTTTAAATTCAAAAATCAATTATTTTTTAGATTCTCTTTAACATTGTATATTCTCATTTGTGATTGAAATCTTCTGAAGACCATTTACTCTTGTTCTCCATAGAAAAGATAGGAGAAATGGTTGCCATGGTAGCAAAATATATTTTGTATACTTATAAATTTTCCATTTTTTTTTTTTTTTTTTTTTTTTTTTTTTTTTTTTTTTTAACCCCTTTCGGCTACAGAGGCCATTTAGGGGTGATAAATTTATTTATTTAATTGTAAATACATAGTATCGATGGCTACCGAGGGGCGTTCCACACGCTGAATGCCGGGGGTCACCAATCCCGAGCTTTCGCCGTGCTTGGCATTACTTAACCGCAACGATTGTGGTGACTGTTGCTCTTCTCCGTTGCCAGATCCCCCCCCTTTCCAGTCTTATAAATTTTACATTTTGAAAATCGAATGGTACTGTACCGTGCTGTCTAGGTAAATACATGTCGACACAAAAAAATCTGGTGTGACAAGCACGGTACACAGCTTTTCGATTACCGAAGGTAAAGAAAGTTGTGTGCTGTGCGCCAGTCACACCAGATTTTTTAAGCTTTATTGACTTTTCGGCATTTTATGCCATTTATAAGGATATATCTCACTCCCTATTTATTTCAAATCCAAATTTATTTAAATACCAATCGTCAATTAAATCTTATATGTCTTTTTGACTGAAGGATTGAAACAAAAAACACTTTATTTTATACAACTCTAGGCTTTTTTAAAAAGTTCAAAATTGTTGTTGGTCTTTTGAGACCTTTTACCCTCAATTATTTAAAACAAAATAAACAAAAGTCCTTTATGAACTCGGATTCAATTCCTTCCTTAGGACTCACTCTTTTTTTGTTCTAATAAAATTTAGGGAAAAAATAATTTTTTTTCTGATCCTTTGATGAACCCAGAAATTATTTCTCCATTTTGTTTTAACTCCCCGCTTTTTATTCATACAGCAATCGATTGTGTAATTAATATAGCTCTATCTGTTTATTAACTATCTCTAGAAATCAAACGATATGATTTTAGATATCAAAAACGGAAGGTTTTAATTTGTTTTGTTGTTTTATTTTTCATCTTCATCTTTATGCTTCTGTTAAATTACTTGTTCATGATTAAAGATATAAAAAAAATATTTTAAAAGACAATTTACAATTCATTAAGGGCCGGTTGCATTAGTTACGGTCACTTTGTTGACTTTCGGCCTAAATGGCTTATTTTTGTAGTGTAAAAACCCTAAGCCACAAAACAATTCTATATATATAATCGCTCATGGCCGTCCGTCTGTCACGCTCTATTTAGGCAACTTCCCGTTGGAATTTTGAAACGAAATTTTTTATGCTTAAAGAGAGGACCTTCTAGGGATTACAGGAAAATTATTTCCATCCCGAAATTCCTATTTCTTTTTGAGTTATTAATTCTTAAAGTTACCATTTCTTCCTTAGGAAATGTATAGAGAAATATTTAAGCGAAGCCCGCCGAAGGCAGGCGGCGCGGTTAGTATATAAATAAATTTTATATTGACAGGGCTCTCAATTTCTAATAAGAGCTGTCAATTATTGTTTGTTAACTAATATTTCTGGCTGTTTTTGTGCCCTGACAGCCCAAATGCCGACAAACTCATTTCATAGCGCGCTAAACATTGTCAAAAAATTAAGATTAAACAAAACTTGTAACTCAATTTTAAAAGTATCTTCGGTAAAGTCGATTAGAACTTGAGTTATTTTTCATCATGTATAGACTATAGCCTAAATATTTCGATATACTACGGATTGTGATGGCATTTAAAAGGATCAATATTGAAATAGGCCTGTTTAATAGACTTTCCTAGCCAGAGTGAAAACGTGAATTTGGTTCAACAAACTTTAACCTACGTTTTAGCATTATTTTTAAAATTTCTTTCGTCGTGTTCATTAATCTCTAACTAACCAATCCTTTATCAATTTCCGCACAAATCGCGTTATATGAAAGGAAATCTATAAATATTATTCACTAATGTCCGTCTGTGTGGCCCTTAAGGCGGGGCAGGAGCGAAGGTGTTCGCATGTTTTTCCCGCTAAGATGGCGTAGTGTGTCATTAAAAGTACCCCCAAAAAATCAAGTAATTCAAAAATTTGCCAAGAGATGTCAGAATGGTATAATAATAATGATGGAGGAAGAGGGTGTCTCCCTCAATAAAAAACCCTCTCCCATAAAATTTTCTTTTAGGTTTTTTTTTTTTTGTTTCTCTTTTCTTTCTCTCTCATTTATAACTGACCCTTCCTTCTCTCCATGGTAGCTAATAATATTTAATGCATTTGGGTGATTTTCATTGAACTTTTAATAATAAATACTTTATAAATGTTATTATATATTATGTATCTTTTGTAAAAGCATAAAAATATATAAATATAGGCCAAATATAGGCCATTAGGCTGTTAGACTAGCCTTCCATCTATTGCAAGAATGCTAAACTAATTTGACAGTTGGTTTTTAAATAAATCATCTAAGCTTATTTTAAAAATTTCTTAATTAATATGTGATTAATAATAACAATAAATTCATTTTTAAATTTAAAAAAAATTAAAGATATTGGGACTGATTGTTTTTTTGTATTTGCTTGATAACAAAAAAATTAATTACGATAATTTTTTAATAAGTCATTAAACAAATTATAGCTCGATGTCCCAATAATCTCTTATGAATTTAATTCATTTAAAAAAAACCGCATTGAAAAATTCCTTATAATAGTCTAGTTTTTTTTAAAGTACGTTTAGACGTCGCTCCTGAACCCCCCTTAAAGGGAAATTTATTTCTCAGTACTTTAGAAACTATTTCTCCCGTGGCTAAATATTCAAGTCTATGAATTCAACTCTTCTCTTTTAAATAAATCAAATAAGAGGACATTCAAAATATTAAACGAAGGCGAATGTGGGGGGAGGGGGCGGGGAAAAAAAAAAAAAAAGCGATGCAGCTAGTTTTTTCAAGAAATTTTAACGAATAATAAGTTTGTTCAATCTTCAATTGACTCGAATGACAAAGATCGAGGCGAAATTGACATTTAAATTCTCACTATATTACATATCTAAATTAAATGTCTATAAAGTTGATGGCTCCTTTCACAAGCAAACTGTTGATTAGAGTTTATTAGAAAGTCTTAAGAAGTGAAGTTTATTGTGCAGTTAAGAGTTTATGCTATATTAATATTAAATGCATTTTTAATAGATATTCTTATTTCTTATCTTATTTCAAAAAGAAAAGGATAGACCCAAAAAACCTCTCGGGTATTTCTTATGTAGCCTATATACTCTTGTAAATTAATTTCTTGTCAATTTTAAATTTTAATTTATATATGCCCATAATTGTGATAGTGGTCTAACAAGGAATGTCACCCGAAGGTGATTCTTTTGAAACTTGGTGCATTTAAAGAACTCATCTAAAGATTAATTTAGATGAAAAAAGTTTCAGGGATGGGCATACAGAAATATTTTTTTTAAATATTTTTTAACTTAATCTATAAAATCAGTACAATAGTGAAATTCAATGAAAAAATGCTTAAAACAAATCTCATTCTTACAATAACTGCATTTTATAAAAGAAAATTCACATGATTCGTCTTTATAACATAAGTTATTTTCATTGTTGAAACAAAATTCAACAGGATTATCGAAATGACCAGGATGGCTTTGAGAATAACCCGATGCAAACCACGAGTATTTAAATAGATTAATATATCTTGGTGAAGAGAGCTGATTGTGTGCTAATGATTGCAAAATTAGTATTTTATTATTTCTCTGATATAAGTTGATATTTAAATTGAAAAGTATAACGCGATCAGATATCTTCCTCACAAAATTCTTCCAAACACGAAATCCAAAGACATCTAGTGGTTGAATAAGACCAGTTGTATTAGGAGGAATAAATAATTGTTCAAAATGTTTATCATCAGGTTTGACTTTTGTGTAGAGAGATTTGTCTTTATAGATTGATAACGAATCCAATAAAAGTAAACTTTTTTCGCTTACATGAGGAACAAACACGTTTCTGTATGCCCATCCCTGAAACTTTTTTCATCTAAATTAATCTTTAGATGAGTTCTTTAAATGCACCAAGTTTCAAAAGAATCGGCGATTCACCTTTGGGTGACATTCCTTGTAAGACAAAAATTTTAAGAAAACATTTGGTATCTGGTGATTCCTTTCAACCGAATGACCCTGATTTTGGGTTGATAGAAATGAAAATAAAAAATCTGGTGTGACTGGTCGCACAGCAACAGCTATCTCTTACCTTCGGAAATCGAAAGTTGTGTTCTGTGCTTGTCACACCAGTGTGACAAAATATACATTTATTTTTCTATATTTATATATTTTATATATTTAATTCTTTCTAATGTAGGGCCCAGTGTCGTAAACTGTATATATGTCGACGCAAAAACTCTGGTGTGACGAGCACAGAACCCAACTTTCAATTACCAAAGGTAAGATAAAGTTATGTGCTCAGCGACCAGACATACCAGATTTTCTTCTTACCTATGTATATATGTAATATATATATAGAGAGAAAGTATTGGATTCATGTCAAAAATTCGATGTCGAGATTTTGATGGATCTTCACGTTTTGAGGTCCCCTGAATCCAAAAAAGTGGTTTTCCCGACATGGTCTGTCTGTGGGTGGGTGGGTGGGGTGTGTGTGGGTGGGTGGGTGTGTGTCAAATTTTAAGCATGAAGGAATTGAGCTAGGAGGTTGAAATGTTATATTTAAGTTAAACACCCCCCGGGACCGGAAAAATAAGCTTTTAATCAAAATCGGCCAAAGAGTACTAGTACTTTACTGATGTACTTTTTCAGTTTTTTTGATTTTCTCAAAATTCGCTCTAACGATTTTGATTAAAATTCAAAAATCAATTATTTTTTAGATGCTCTTTCAAATGTATATTCTCGTTTTGCCCTCAAAATTGTTTGAAGCACACTTTACTCTTGTGCTTCATAGGAAAGATAGGAAAAATGGTTGCCATGGTAACAAAATATAAATATTTTCCTATACTTATAAATTTTACATCTGAATTCAAATATTCCCTACTGCCGGGAACTAAATATATGTCGACACAAAAAATCTGGTGTGACGAGCACAGTACCCAACTTTCGATTACCAAAGGTAAGAGAAAGTTATGTGCTCAGCGACCAGTCACACCAGATTTTTTTTAATAGAATAGTAAATCAAAGATTCAATTTACTTTGATGCGTTCATTTAAATTGATTGATCCCAGGAACAAAAAAAGTTTTACTTTGATGCCAAACTTTTCTCAAATTGGTGACTCGTTATCCCCCAAAGGAGATGCAACAAGTTTTTCTTTTTCTTTTTTTTTTTTTAATATCTCAATTAACGAAATTTTTCTTTTGTTGAAAACAAAAAATTTTTTTTCGCTATCTCTAAATTATAAAGGACGAAATCTTTGTAAATAAATTCGTCCACAACGAATGCCCTGATATTGTGAGAAAATAAAAAGAAAAAAAAAAGAAATTTTTCCCTCGACATTGTAGAGATATTGCACCCTTTTGATTATTTTTCACCAACTATAATTGTGCAAAAATTAATAGTTACCCCATCCTGATTGCTCGCTTTTTCTTTATTATGTGATTCTTCTTCTTTATAATTATCCTTATTTCGACCAATTTGAACAAATCCTCTAAACGTGAGCTTCAAAAAATTTGATTTTAGATTACATAATTTTTTTCTAAACTTTACACGTGTTTGTTTTGATCTTGATTTCAAAGGTCAAAATCGATCTATGATTGGAATAAAACAAAAGTTATAAATAAATGAATTTATAGTCAAGAATCGATCGATATGAATGTAAATTTTTATATTCCATAATGATATATTATTTTGGTTTAATTATTTGAATAATTTGATATTCCTCTTTGAGGGCGAATATCAAAATTAATTTTATATTTAATAATAAATTTAAATATTTAATTATTACTGTTGTAAAATACAGATAGAGAGATCATATATCATATTAATAAAATCTGGTGTGACTGGTCGCACAGCACACCTCTCTTACTCGTCTGCAAAAAAAAGTTATGTACTGTGCGATCAGTCACACCAGATTTTTTGTGTAGTCATATATTTAGGTTCCGACTGTACGGTACATTTGAATTCAAGATGTAAAATTTATAAACATTGGAAAATATTTATATTTTGGCAACCATTTCTCCTATCTTTTCTATGAAGTACAAGAGTAAAGTGGTCTTCAGAAGATTTCAATGACAAAATGAGAATATACATTTTAAAGAGCATCTAAAAAATAATTGATTTTTGAATTTTAATAAAATCGCGTTTTTTTTTTTTTTTTTTTTTTTTTTTTTTTTTTCCTTCTTTTTTCCCCCCCCCGGGGGGGGGGGGGGGGGGGGGGGGGGGGCAAAATCGCGTTGCGATTGGAATTGCACTTTTTTGGACTCAGGGAGAAATTATTACCATGGTAACAAAATATAATTATTTTCACATTTAAATTTTGCATCATGAAAATCGAATGTCCCGTACTGTCGGAAACTAAATTCATTTCTGCACAAAAAATCTGGTGTGGCAAGCACAGAACATAACTTTCGTTTACCGAGGGAAGAGAAAGTTGTGGGCACTGCGCCAGTCACATCAGATTTTTTTACATTAGTTATACATTAGTAATAGTGGCAAAGTGTGTATTTGTACTCTTTCATATAGCTTAAAACAAACAAATAACTTGATTTTTTATTAAAAAATAAAATTTGTTTTGTAATAAATGATTTTTTTGGAGGTTTTGGGTTTAGAAAAATTTTAAAACCTCGCACCTGGCCCAGGGGCGGATTAATGCAATTTTGTCACTGGGGCGGATTTTTTTTTTTTGTTTGTTTTATTTAACGTTTTTGATTGAGACTTAAAATTCCCATAAAATAAATTTTAAGCAAAAAAATCATAATTTCTTTAGATGATTAGTGTTTAGAACTTTTTCAAGGTCTTCTCTGAGGGGGCGCCCCCCCCCCCCCCCCCCTTTAATCCGTCCCTGACCTGGCCGCGGTCAAAAAAGTTTGGGAAATGCTGCTCTTTATCGTTTCTTTGAATTTATATGGCGTACCAAAGTATAAATAAGTAGTAATTAGTCGTAGTAAGTAAGTCGGAGGAGATATCGAGAGCCAAATTGTTTTAGTAGTGTTTTAAGGGAATTAAAGGAAGAAAATTCATAAGTCAAGATTCTTAAAAAATAGAGGTTTGAGTTTGTAGGATTTGGATTTTGTAGATTATTTTGTAGATATTTTGGAGATTTGTTTGTAGGATCTTGAACAGCCTGTTATTACGTGCGATCGACTAAATAAATCTATTATAGATCTAGTCTACTCTAGTGGGATAAAAATTTTATTTAGTTCTCGAGTGCAAAAATCGTTGGGGTAGAGTGAAGTCCTACATACCACCCTTGTTACTGTTTAAGTCAAGTTTTCCTTAAAAGTTTAAATTGATTGTCGATCGAGATGGCTAATGGATGCGTCGTTCATTTCTGGCACTGGCGCAACCAGGATTTGTCTCTGTGAGGAAGGTTTTGATTTTTCTGTTTGGCTTTAAGCTTATTGTGTTAAATAATTGCAAGAAAGTAAAGTACATTCTCCAATTTATTAAGCACAAAAAATTCCATCTCCTGCAGCCTTAGAAACAAATTTTTCTCTTTCCAGCGGGTCATCATCCCTCTCCCCCTTCTGGCCCAATTCAGAATATAAAATGTTTATATTTTACCATTTATCTGGTACATGGTAGCAAATATAATTTTAATTTAATTTTTTATCGCTCAGGACGGGAGAGAAACACTAACTAGATATCTGGTCTAATTTTAATTATGAGTATAATTTTCCTAACCCTTGTATATGTGGGTTGAATATTTTTCTATTGAATGTTCTTCTGCGTGTATGTCAGTCATTTCATTATTGAAATTACAAGATTAAGAATACTTTATAATTTCAATAGCTAAAAGAATAATCAATTTTTACTAAATTTAGGTCAAGAGGACAATATGAATTAGGTTTCATTTTTACTTTCTATTACTTATAAATAAATAAATATGCTTTTAGAGAGAAAAAGGGAATGCTCATTGAAATCGCAGAAGTAAACGGAAATACACGTTTGTTACTCATTTGGGAAATATTGCATACTTGAATAGTTAAATAATTTTCGAGATCTAAGAAATTAATATTCAATGAATACCTCCAACACAAAAAAACATACTCTTAAATATTTCTATGATCAGTCAAGTCCAAATCGAAGGAATTCATTGAATATTATATATAGATCTCAAAAATGATTTAAGTATAATTAATCTCGCGACTCCTAATAAGGGCTTTTCTGCTTACAGTAGGGTGTTAAGCAGATCCAGATGTCTATCTCCCTCTTGGTTTAAAAAGCAGCTGACAAGTGAGAAATTTTTCTTCTTTCTCTTGATAGAGAAATTTAAAAATACAATGTCAACTTCATATATAGGGAATATAAATTTTTGGTCGAGGGTGGAGCAAAAGGAAGCACGCCGATGGCCCGGAAAGCCTGGAGATCCTGCGTTTGACACCCGGGGACCATGGACCCTTTGGTCCACGCAAGGTCATCGATTGCCTTGACTGGACCAAAGGTGTATATTAATACGGATTCCCTTCCCCCTCAAGGAAAAAAAAAATTTAATTCAAATCATACACTTTAGTTAAGCGTTAGTAGCGCGTTAAATTTAAATTTTAATTCCGGATATGCCTATACATCTAGTACAGTGCAATTAGCTCCAAAAACGGACAAACACCAACATCCTAAAAAAGATTTTTCCCCCAACGCCAAATTGTACTATCCCCTCTCCGTAGTATGTAATAACAAATTACACTATTTTGAGCGTCAGGTTATTGCGGAGGGGGGCGGGAAGTGGTGAAATGATGGTTTGGTCGCAAATATCTCGAAAACTATGCGGTTTCACGCAAAAATTCTTCAGTTCAAAAATAATCTAAATTAAATTACAAACAAAAATGGACTAGTACATAATCATGCTAAAGTGAACGGTTAAGAAGATATAGAGTGGTAAAATTTGCTTTGTTACTTTCTCTTACCTATATAATTTTATAGAGTATTGGATCCATGTCAAAAATTCGTTGTTGAGATTTTGATGGATATAAAGTTTTGAGGGCAACTGAGTCAAAAAAGTGGTTTTCGCAACATAGTCTGTCCGTGAGTCTGTGTGTGTGTGAACAATGTAACTCAAGAACGAAAAGAGCCAGGAGGTTGAGGTTGACACTTCATATTTGAGTTATTCACCCTCCTCAGACGTGCCATGAAGCTTTTCGCACAAAAAAGTACCCTACTGGTGCATTTTTTCTGATTTTTTTGATTTTTTCAAAATTGGTTCTAACGATTTTGACTAAATTTCATAAATCAACTATTTTTTAGATGCTCTTTAAAATGTATATTTTCATTTTGCTCTCAAAATTTTTTGAAGACCACTTTACTCTTATAATTCATATGAAAAGAGAAATAGTTGTCATGGTAACAAGATATAAATATTTTTCTATCTCAATGTCTCCTTTCATATGAATTACAAGAGTAAAGTAGTCTTCAAACAATTTTGAGGGCATAATGAGAATCTACATTTTAAAGAGCATCTAAAAAATAGTTGATTTATGAATTTTAATCAAACTCGTTGAAACCAATTGCCAATTTTGAGAAAATCGAAAAAAAAAAAACAAAAAAAAAAAAAACAGAAAAGGTGCATCAGTAAAGTACTAGTACTTTTTGTGCGATTTTGCTCAAAAGCTTCATGGCACGTCTGAGGGGAGTGAATAACTCAAATATGAAGTGTCAACCTCCTGGCTCTTTTCGTTCTTGAGTTACATTGTTCACACACACACAGACATACAGACAGACTCACGGACAGACTATGTTGCGTAAACCACTTTTTTTGACTCAGGTGACCTCAAAATTTTATATCCATCAAAATCTCAACAACGAATTTTTGACATGAATCCAATACTCTGTAAAATTATATAGGTAAGAGAAAGTAACAAAGCAAATTTTACCACTCTATCTTCTTAACCATTTACTTTAGCATGCTTATGTACTAGTCCATTTTTGTTTGTAATTTAATTTGGATTATTTTTGAACTGATGAATTTTTGCGTGAAACCGCATAGTTTTCGAGATATTTGCGAAAAACCATCATTTCACCACTTCCTACTTTAAGCCATTTGGTATCCAAATAGCTTAAATAAAATCATCGGACTGCCTGGGGTCGGAACCCGCGACGGAACGTCGCGTTCGGTATAGAAGGTAGGAACGCTACCAACTAGACCAAGCCCGTAGGCGAAAATTTTGCCTTGTTGTTCTAATAGCAATCTCAAATTCTTTTCTCGAATTTTTTTTTACCTTTTTTCTTTCTCTTACCTTTATATGTAATATATAGTGAGAAAGTATTGTTTAAATATATAATTACACCTCGAGTTAATAATTTTTCATTTTTTTGAAAACTTAATTTTGGCGCTACGCCACTTCTCTGTTAAATCTAAATTGTATTGCTTGACCGTTGCGAACCTAGCGGCTATTTTCTCAACTCTGTTGACAAAAAAAAAATATACTGCCCTGTCTACCTTAAGTGATGGGGATGTTTCAAGTTATTATTACGTCATGTCATCTTGTCATGTGATTACAAAGAAACAAGTGTCTCTTTTGCTCTCCTTGTTATATCTATATCATGTCTGTTCATTTTTCATCAATAATTCAGAAATAATCACAAGAATCATTTGCAAAGGTAATTATAAACTTCAAACTTACACTCGACTTTTTCCGATTTGTAATTTACTTTTCTTCGTTGACTCTATTGCTCAACTAGGGTTATTTACAACTTTTACGAGACTCTCAACACCGAACTCTATAATAATATTTGCATCTTATTGCCCTAATAATTGTGTATCATTCCGACTCGTTGACATAACCAGCCCCTGAACTCAAATCCGCCTTGCCAAAAAACCTTTGCGAGGCTTTAAACAAAACTTAAAATCTGATATATTAATATTTATTTCAAAAAAAATATTAAATTTATCCAATTAATTTAATTACTCTTCCTAGAATTTTTTGATTTACATTTTACTTTCTCCTAGGCATTTACACATAAATCACAGAGAATATAGCTAGACGAAGCTGTTACAAAAGTTAAATTTTTTTAATACGGTAGCCAATATGTTTTAAATAAATTTTATCGCTTAGAACGGGAAACGATCCAATGCCCTTTGATATGATTTTATAAAAGAAGACAATTTTGCTGGTTAGAAACACGAAAGTTTCCATTCAAAATTATAAAAAAAAAAATAAAGGGTCGGACTAAGCCGAGCGCACAACTTTGCCCACCCACTCACTATTCATGAAAAAAATATTTGTCCCCCCCCTAGAGCCCCCCTGATGGTCTGATGTTATACATATTATATATCATTTTACTCGGGAGGAAGTCTAGTTTCTGAATATATAAAAAAAATTAGAGGTTATGTAAGAAAAAAATTTTGTCCCCCCTAATGATCCGATGTTTACCAAAAGTTTTTCAGTTATTGGCCTCTACCCCTAGTTTATGGGTGCAAAATTTCAAAACAATTGAATGAATAGTTTTTGAGATTTTTTTTTACGATTACATTAACTTTACCTGTCCAACCTACGGTTGATGGGCAAAGTTAATAATCGAATGATTTTAGGTTTTGACAATCACTGTACATGAAGGGAGACCTTTACCTCCACTCCAAAAGACAGGACAAACTATAATATTATTGGAGTCGGGAGGAATGAAACCACTCTTTATTTAGATCACTTTTATATTTTGTTTAGCTCAAACGTTTCGGTCAACCTAACGGATAGCATCATCATCTGATTTCTGAAGGTGTCTTTTCACAAAATTATTGCTTGCTGAATGCTTCAAGGCAGTGGCGTCATTTGGGGGCAGGGGGGACATTAGCCCCCCCCCCCCAAGGGCAAGGGCTATGATTTTTATAAAATTTTATATTATTCTAAATGAATGCCCCCCCCCCCCAAGAAAAAGTTGAAATGACGCCACTTCTTCTAGGTCTAGCATCTAATCTCGACTTTTTATGTCAAAGACAACTTCAAAAGTTTATCTTGACAATAATGATGTTATCCGTAATGGTTGACCGAAACGTTGCATTGAATAAAGTTAATCCCCTTTTATCTTATAAACCCAACAATCAAACTATAATATTAATAAAAAATATTTTTATTTGCAAAAGAAAAATTCTTTTAAAAGAGTAGGCTTATTTATTAAAATGCCAGTATATGACCGGGCAGTGAATTGAAATTATTCAAATAACCTGAAATATTTTTGACACACATATACGGCGCCAATGTTAGACTAGTTAATTCCCCTCCCTACGAATTTTTTAAGAAATTTTTCGAACACTGACGAGCCCCATTTGGAAAGGGATGATATATAAATATCTCCATTTAAAGCTCTACAGTCGGAGCCACAAGCGCCTTATATGTTCGAGAGTAGAGCTTCAAGTCTAGTCAGCCAAACCAATATTTTAAAATTAAACAAATAATCATTTTTTAATGCTACTATAAGGGAAAAAATTATTTTAAAAACAACACTTCCGATTGCTAAGCATTTTGGTTGCCTAAGCTCAAGGCTTTACTCTCGAAAACATCAGGCACTTGTGGCGCCGACTGTACATTCAATTTTTAATCCATCACTCCAGAGACACGGCAAGTTTGGTAATCATGTCCGCATTTGTAAAAGAGATTCCCACGCTTCAAGATCTCTTGAGTTCAAAACTTTTGTGTGTGTGCTTATAATCACGATTAATATGAACGGATAAATTTTAATTAGAACAAAATTTTATATAAAACATTGACGTATAAATTGGCATAACATCATATGTGTAGCGTAATAAATTTAGGCCACCATATACCAATCCAAGGGGCCCGAATACTTATTAGGCATTTCAAAATCAAATTAACTAACCAGTAAGGAAATAAAACATGCCAAGATTGTTAAACTAGGGATTCAACAAGGGAGTGACCTAGTTAAAAAAAATTAACTCTATAAAGCAAAACAAATTAAATTTTGTATTGAGAGACGGACACTCCCAATTACCAGGTATAGAATCTAGGCCTATATATAACAAAAATGTTAAATTTTTGATAAATACAAAAAATGTTTCCTGAACAATTTGAAATGAATTTTTTTTTTTCATAATTGATTATGGATAAATAATTCTCCTATATATTATCTATCTGCCAGTGAGGTCTCTTCTTTTTAGGCTTGTTTCCTTTTACTCTTTGATATGGTGAATCATCACTCCAAAGAGGTTAAATAACAAAGATTTTCATTCTATTTCTATCTTTGATTTTAGCTGACGATAATAATATTATTTATTTATTATTTATAAAATCTTAACAAATTTTATTTTGAATTATTTATTAAAAAAATTTTTTTGTTTTAACAAATTAGAATGAAGTTTGCCGAAATCTCTTATGCTATTTTTTTTTCTTTTCCCTTTTTTTTTTTGCCATGTTCATTGCGCATGCGCCTTAAACCCAATCATCTGTTTACGCCGAGAGGCAAAGCGAGCAGCAAACCAAGAAGCATGACGATAGCAACAAATTCCTCAATTAGATAAAAACTTTAAAAGTGAATCGAATCTCCATTTTCATATATTATTTTTTATCTTATCAATTTTTAAAATACATTTTTTTAATATTATTTTAAGGTGATTTTTTTTTTGTCTTTAAATTTTAAAATTCCATTCATTCACTATTTTAAAAGATAATTATATTTAATTATTAGACATTTTAAAGTTCAAAGGGCAACATTTATTTCTATTAAAAAAATATTTTTTTTTTTATTTATTTATCATCGTTTGATTGTTGCTTTTTTTATTAAAGCAGAATTTTTTTCTTTTATTTTTTAATATAAAAGTGAAAAAAAAAGAAAATGTCTTCCTGGAGATATCATTCAGTACTTGGATTCTTAAAAATTTTCAAAACATAAGGTATATTTACACTTCACCAATCTGACCTTGGTTAGACTTAAGTATACAAAAACTTTGTAATTTGTTGATATTTTCTCTTTGTAAATTTTAAAGATTTTCAATAGTGGACTATCAAATACAAAAGCTTGACGTAAACAAAGGATTTTTGGAAACTGGGAACAGTTAGGTTGGCATTACTAAGATACACAATGTTAATAGGTTTAGAAGAGATTGAGTGAATAGTGTTGAGTTAGTGAGTGAGTAAGTTGGTGTCGTTGTCGTAATCGTAATCTCTAATCGTTAATCGGCAATGTGTGTTTGTGTGTGCGTTTTATAGAGTTCGAGTGGGGAGTACCCCGCGTCGACCTCTGCCTCCGCTGCAGCCGCCGCCGCGGTGGCCGCCGCTGCTGTTGCGGCTGCCGCGCCTCCACCACCGGCGCCATCGCCAGCATCACCTGCTGTACAGGGACGTTTACCCTCTGCAGCAGCCGAGTGGCGAGATCGTTATACACATCACCTTCATCTGCAACACCATCACTCCGTGCCTCCACCGCCGCCACCGCCGCCGCCGCCTCCTCCTCCCAACCAGCAATCTCCCGTGAGTTTTTTATCAATTCATTCATTCTTATAATTATCAAATTTATTTTTTATCTTCGAAATAAGAATAGTATAGCAAATAACACTTATTATCAAGAACAAATAATGGCAGCTTTTGAAAACCAAAAACGAACATACGATATGATTTAATCACATATAGGAATAAATAAATAGCTAAAGGAACATCAAAGTAATGACATTTCTTTTTATAAACTTTCATTTCACAAAACATGGTTTGCGTCTTCTTCCGTCATCTTAAAAAATTTTAAATTTTCTTCCATAAGATTCTTGAAAACTGGTGTATTTTTTTAAGGGAGGGAAAGGGTTTTGTAAGGGAGGGGAATGAAAATATTCAATTTATAAAGATTTATTGGGGGGGCGGGGGGTTCCAGTCCTGGTCCTGTCTGTCACTGCTTGAAAGAAATGACTTATTATCATAATAGCTTTTCTGATTATACTACTTATACCGTATTTTCTAAGGATTATTTATTTCTAGAACACACTGGCCATTGAGTTTCCCAAAGAGAACTCACTGGGACCCTAACCCGGTAGGGTTAAAATTTACCAAGGAAGGAGAGCCCAGTCATTTTCGCATGACATAAACTTAACCATATCACTGAGGGGGTGTCCACTTATCATTGAAGGATTTCTTCAACCCCTCTGGATAACAAGGTTTATCATAAAGACGTTAGAAATATTTTGTTTGTTTTACTGATTATATTTTGAACTCTACGAAAAAATTTTACTTATGTTTAAAGTAAATAAAAGGCTGTTTGATCTCTTTTGAAAGAAGACCGAACTGTAAGGTCAAAAAGTTGTCCTCATTTTGAAGTATAGTCATACTTAGTGTTTTCATTCAAGACATTTGTAAATTGTGCAAATTTCATTACATTGAACTTAAGAATATAAAATTAAATAAGTGTATATTTATCACATACGAGGCCGTGAAGAAAAATCATATAATTAATTCAAACAGCCGAAAAAGAAAGGTTTCGTCAGGAGTTGAACCACGGATCTGCAAATTTGCACACGGTAATCCTTACCTCTGAACCACAGCACCGCACTCGGTTATTTGAATTTAATATATTCCTAATATTAGTCATCACTGTTGTGGTAGAGAATATCGAATACAATTTGGCAGATCCGTGGTTAAACTCGCAGCGGTGTCTATGTTTTTCGATTGTTTGTATTAATAAATATTAATTATATAATTTTTTAGAGATAAAGTATAATGAAATTTATAACCTTTAAAAATGAAAATAACTCAGGTTGACCTTTAAAAATAGGTAAACTAGATAAAATAAGAATTTGATGTGGTCCTAACATGATCAATGCTAAAAAAATAGCTTTACAATGCGTAAATATTCCAAGTTGATTGTGAACTGTCTGATAACTAGAATATCTGAAAAATAGCAGATTGAGATAATCCAGAATACAAAAGGCACTTTAAAAGAATTCTGAATGGATTAACTTTTTAAAAGGTGTTTTCGGCATTGAACGAAGTCATTATTTAGAAAATAAAAACATGGCATATGTAACAAGAAGGAACAAGGAAAAAAAAGGAATAAGAATTAGGGATCTAAGAAAATGTCTCTTGAGATTGAAGTTAAGAGTTTGAAGATTGGTTTTTAGGAAAGATAGATGCATGAAGCTTATTTCTACTCCGGGAGGTCATACATAGCAAGACTGAAATTGACTACAAAATGTCTACAAGTGGTTCCCTCTCTTATCTTCCAGGAATATATGGATATATATCTAGTATGGGCAAAAGGGCTCATTTTAGTTACAGAGAAAATTCTTTTGCCAAAAATAAAAATTCACGACAATCTGATCGTGGATAAAAAATATTAACCTGAAACGACTCGAATAGAGTATTGACGTTTGATTGAAACTCGCATTTTTTCATCTACCCATCTTCTAGAAAGATTCTTCATCGTTAATAAACATTTACCATGGTCATAAGAATTTTCAAAAAATTATATTAACATCGAGAAAATATTTTTATTTTTGGAAAATGATCTCTTCTATTCCCATGGTTTTTGTGTGAATTTATGTTCAGATGATTTAACTTGCCTCAACTTGAAAGAGAAGTTCCTTCAATTGTCTCTTTAGTTTGCTACTACTATCCTTTCCAAAATCACTAACTTCAAAGGCTATTGGTTATTTAAATTTTGAAGCTGTTGGTACATCAACTTTTAAATAAGGAATTATAGTCTAAATATTCTAAAAATTATTCTCTCAAAGATGTTTCCCTTCTCTAGATCAGAAAATTCTTCTCAGGTTTTGATAGATTGGAGCGTAGATTGATCAACTTTCTTTTAGGAATCATGCTTCTGGGTAGTGATAAACATTTTACATAAGTCATAAGCTTATTTCTTTTTGACTTTTTTGAATCTTTATCATCTCTTATAGAATCTGTTCATTTTATTTTTATTTATTCAGAGATTGAAGGGCGCTTCAGCTACCAGGGCCATTTGCGCCAATGAATATCTTCAATTTTACAGACAAATTTTATAAATTAATATCAATATTAAGAAAAATATTCTTCTTTACAATAAAATGGGAAATTTTTCTTTTCATTTTATTTCCTGAACTTTAGTAATCTACTCTGTCGAAGTTTTATTCCCAAAAAAAGATCAGGTCAACCCTTAATTTCTCTATCTCTCTCTCTCTCTCACTCTCCTTTGTCTCCCTTTCTAACGGTCTCCTTTTATTATTTATTTCAAAGCAGAAGGGATTACTACCTGAATACTTTGGGTTCAAATTTTTTAGAAAAAAATCTAAGAAATTATGCATTGTTTATTCCTAATATTTCCTTTAATGGAGAAAAAGACAAAGAGGTATATTTTTAAGGAAAGACATACACTCTCCTTCAAAAGTTTAAAATCAGGGGTATCAATATATCGATAGCATACAGCACACAATTTTCTTATTTTCGGTAATTCAAAGTTGCGTTCTGTGCTTGTCACACCAGATTTTTTGTCGACATATATTTAGTTTCCGGCAGTATATAAGAATTCAAGATGTAAAATTTATAAATAAAGAAAATTATATTTTGTTAGCATGACACTAATCCTACTAGCATTTCATAAAGTACAAAAGTAAAGTGTGCTTCAAACAATTTTGCAAAGTGGTTTTAGGTACATTTTAAAGTTCATATAAAAAATCGGTGCCCCCCTTCTCTACCTTCGGTAATCGAAAGTTGTGCACTGTGCTGTCCACCAGTTTTGTGTCGACATGTTTTAGTTCCCGGCAGTAGGGAATATTTGAATTCAGATGTAAAATTTATAAGTATGGGAAAATATTTATATTTTGTTACCTGGCAACCATTTCTCCTATCTTTCCTATGAAGCACAAGAGTAAAGTGTGCTCAAAGTGGCAAAGAGAATATACATTTGAAAGAGATCTAAAAAATATTGATTTTGATTTTAATCAAAATGTTAGGCGAATTTTGGAATTGAAAAAAACAAAAAGTACCAGTAAAGTCTGTCTCTTTGCCGTTTTTTAAAGCTATTTCCGTCCCGGGTGTTTAACTTAAATATAAATTTCAGCCTCATACTCATTCCTTCGTTAAAAACACACCCCCACCCACCACCCACCCACCCACCCACCCACACAACCTCAACCTTTTTGGATTCAGGGACCCAAAATGAGTCCATCAAAATCTCGACATCATTTTTGCATAATCCAATCTTTCTCTCTATATATATATTACATATATAATAGGTAAGAGAAAGTATATTGTTTATGAAATGTTTGGATTTTGGAAAGCAAAAACAAAAAGGACACAGTAAAGTACTATTCTCTTTGGCCTTTTTTTAGAAGTTTTTTTAGGTGTCAGGAGGGTACATACTTAACTTAAATATTTATATAAATTCCAACCTCGTAGTCTTTTGTTCTTGCTTTAAATTGATAATAGATACCCAGTCATTTTGAGGGACATTTTTTTTTCTCTTACCGTATATATGTTAATACAGATAGAGAAAGTATTGGTTCATGTCGATGTCGAGATTCTGATGATATAACTTTTGAGTCCCCTGAGTCCAAAAATCTGGGTGACCACAGCCACAACTTTCTCTTACCTTCGGTAATCGAAAGTTGTGTACTGTGCTTGTCACACAGATTTTTTGTGTCATATATTTAGTTCCCACAGTACGGAACATTTGAATTCAGATGTAAAATTTATAAGTATGGGAAAATATTTATATTTTGTTACCATGCAACATTTCTCCTATGAAGCACAAGAGTAAAGTGTCTAAACAATTTTGAGCAAAACGAGAATATACATTTGAAAGAGCATCTAAAAAATAATTGATTTTTGAATTTTAATCAAAATCGTTAGAGCGAATTTTGAGAAAATAAAAAAAAAAAGTACATCAGTAAAGTACTATATCTTTGGTTTTGATTAAAAGTATTTTTGGTCCCGGGGGTGTTTACTTAAATATAAAATTTCAACCTCGTAGTAATTCCTTCATGCTTAAAATTGAACACACACAAAAAGCACAAAAACATGTGAAAACTTTTTGGATTCGGGAAAAAAGTACAAAATTACATCAATTTTTGCATAATCAATACTTTCTCTCTATATATATATTACATATATACATAGGTAAGAGAAGTAAAAATCTGGTGTGCGCAAGCCACAATTTCTCTTACCTTCGGTAATCGAAAGTTGTGTACTGTGCTTGTCACAGATTTTTTGTGTCACATGTATTTAGTTCCCGGCAGTAGGGAATATTTGAATTCAGATGTAAAATTTATAAGTATGGGAAAATATTTATATTTCGTAACCATGACAACATTTCTCCTATCTTTCCTATGAGCAAAGAGTAAAGTGTGCTTCAAACAATTTTGAGAGCAAAACGAGAATATACATTTGAAAGAGCATCTAAAAAATAATTGATTTTTGAATTTTAATCAAAATCGTTAGAGGAATTTTGAGAAAATCGAAAAAAACTGAAAAAGTACATCAGTAAAGTACTAGTACTCTTTGGCCGATTTTGATTAAAAGCTTATTTTTGGTCGGGGGTGTTAACTTAAATATAAAATTTCAGCCTCATAGCTCAATTCCTTCATGTTAAAAGTGAACACAGACACCCAACAACCCACCCACACCCACCACCAAGACAGACCATGTCGCGAAAACACTTTTTTGGATTAGGGGACCTCAAAACTGAAGATATAAATTGACATGAATTTTGACAGAAAAATATTTCTCTCTTATATATATATTACATATATACAGGTAGAGAAGTAAAAGTGGTTTTCACTAGTACTTTACTGATGTAGTTTTTCAATTTTTTTCGATTTTCTCGAAATTTTCTCCAACCATTTTGTTTAAAATTCAAAATCAATTTTTTTTTCTTTAAAATTTATATTCTCATTTTGACAATCTTCTGAAGACCACTTTACCCTTGTACTTTATAGGAAAGATAGGAAAAATGGTTGCCATGGTAACAAAATATAAATATTTTCCCCGTTTATAAATTTTACATCTTGAAATTTATTATATCGGCGGAAACTAAATATATGTCGTCACAAAAAATCTGGTGTGACATGCACAAAACACAACTTTCGAATACCGAAGATAAGTGAAAGTTGTGTGTTGTGCGACAGTCACACCAGATTTTTGAACTCAGGGAACCTCAAAACGTGTATTTTCATTAAAATTTCTCATCGAATTTTTGACATAGATGCAATACTTTCACTAAATATTAACATATATAGGTTAGAAAAAGTAAAGAACTCAATTAATAATAATGGAAAATTATTGTTTTTTACATTAGGAGGTCATAACCTTTTGAACAGTAGTGTATTTATTTAATTTTCTCATCTCTCTCATTTTGTTGGAAAAAAAATTTCGCTTATATTGGAATTCATTTCTTCTCCAAAATCAACAGGTCTTAAGGGCAATTATTGATGTCTTTAAATCTTGATAACGATAAAATTCTATCAGATGGCGGTAAAACAATAGGACAAACTTTTTCCGATAATTGTTTTGGAAAAAATATGAATTTAACTGTAAAGAAAGAATAAAAAAATATATCTAAAATACAAAAGCAATTCACATGAGCTATTATCATTAAAATTATCTGAATAAAATTCTTATCATTTCAATATAAAATAATTTCTTATATATTATTTTGTCCAATTACTGGCGTGAATGATAAGCAAAAAATGGGGAGTGCGGAGGAAACTTCCGAAGAGCACGTGATCTATACTTGCTTTGAAAAAAAAAAAAAAAAAATCCACAATTTATTAAACTATCTTGAACTGATGAGAAAACGAATTTTGTGTTTGAATACCATAAGATTGAAATTATGATATAATCAATTATTTCTTTAAATGGAATTGATCCATCTTAATCATTTATAATAATAATCACAAATTCAAATTTATTAAGATTTTTAAGGAGTCAGCAAAAATTTTTCTACTTGAAATTGATATTTCTTTGATAAGTTAATCAAATGATTCATATGAAATTTTTGGAAATTTCCTTTAGAGAGAAGAGTTAAATGAAAACGAACCTAGTCGACACCCAAGTTGAATTATAATTTTATTAAGATTGAGCAAATCGATACCCCGGCAACCAAAGGGGAGCAAAGCAGAGTAGAGCAGAGCTGAGCACAGCAGAGCCATTACCACACTGGCTATTTACTCAATTCCTCCAAATCGATAAACTTCTTTATTCAATATTTAAAACAGATATATTCCATTCCCTCTCTCAACTCATTAGATTGATTTTTATAAAAATTGATTTGAATTTTTTATTCAATTTATTAAGGAAAAAGATCAATTTATGTATATTTATATGTCATATAAATTTTACTTAGTCCGAGTAAACTAAGCATACATTAAAAACTTGCTAAGGAACAATTTAATAAACGCGTTCTTAACCACAAAATATTTGGCGCTTATTTCATAAGTGATATGATAATTTAATTAAATTTCTCCCACTAAATTTAAAATATTTTTTAAAAATAAATGTTAATGACTAGTTGTTGTTTCTTGGTAGCATATTATAATATGAGGATGTGGTATATGCTCAGCCGAAGCGAAAAATAAAATACCGTAAGTCTGCTTTTTGTCGAAGTTTCGATTGCCGATCGCACTCTACATCAGGACAAAAATTGATGTCAAATCAGGTTAGTTGACATGGCAATGTAGCAACGTTTTTACCAATTTATATTCTCTCTCGAAACAGTAAAGAGATTTTTTCAAGAGAATATAATTTGGCAAAAAAAATGCTACACTGCCATGTCAATACACTATCGTTCAAAAGGTTATGACCTCCTAATGTACAGAACAATGATTTTCCATTATTATTAATTGAGTTCTTTGCTTTTTCTAACTTATATATGTTAATATTTAGTGAAAGTATTGCATCCATGTCAAAAATTCGATGTCGAGATTTTGATGGATCTTCACGTTTTGAGGTCCGCTGAGTCCAAAAAAGTGGGTCCCGCAAATTGGTCTCTCAGTCTGTCTGTGTGTAGCGATTTGTAGCATGAAGGAATTGAGCTACTGGATTGAAATTTTATATTTAAGTTCCCTCCCGGGCATTCAAAATAAGCTTTTGAAAATCGACCAAGAGTACTAGTTCTTTAGTGATGTACTTTTTCAGTTTTTTTTTTTCGATTTTCTCAAAATTCGCTCCACCAAAATTGTTTGAATTCAAAAATCAATTATTTTTTTTAGATGCCCTTTAAATTGTATATTCTCATTTTGCCTTTGAAATCTTTGAATCTGAAGACCACTTTACTTCTTCATAGGAAAGATAAGAGAAATGGTTGCCATGGTAACAGAATTTAAATCTTTTTCTTTTTAGATTAAAATTCATATAAATCAATTATTTAGATGCCCTTTTAAAAAGTACATCAGTAATATTTTGTGAAAATTGTTTGAAGTACACTTTGCTGATGTAGTTCCGTTTCTTCAAATTCACTTTCCGGCTCTTCCTTCCATAGAGCCAATGTTAAATCCCTAAGGGGATTTGTATGTTAATTTCGATTCAAAAGGGGGTCGGTCCCCTTTGTAACTTTCTACACATTTAAAAAAAATTTTCCAAATCTTATGAAATTTTGTATTTATTTAGGATTCTCTATTGTGTATAAAATGTCCAAATATGAGACTAAAATTTTGAAAAATAACCATAGTTTATTTGAAGCAGTCAACATTTAAAATGCAAGTTTGAAACTAAGGTGCTATGGGAAACTAAATATATCTCGACACAAAAAATCTGGTGTGACCAGCACGGTGCACTACTTTCTCTTCCCGAAGGGTAAGAGAAAGTAGTGTGCTATGCACCAGTCACACTAGATATTTTACCTTACTGGTCTGTAAAATAAAAAAAGTCGTTTACTCTTTTCTTTGTGAAACATTTTGGAAAATTTATTTTCTCTTCTCAAGGGAGGTTTGGTTCTTGACTTAAATTTCCAGAGGCGCCGGAACTGGGGGTGGGGAGGGGGCAAGGATACATTGCCCCCCTGGCATCCTATAGGGGGGGGGGCAGAGGGGGGGCAATATGTCTTCTTTTATTTCATTTATTTTTAAAAATGATATATTTTTTACTTTTGAAAAATAAAATCTTCTAAATTAAAAAAAATTTATAATAGCAAGAAATTCATTTTTTCCAAATTTTTGATAAAATCACTAGCAAATTTTTTAAAATTTTAATTCTATTAAAATTGTGATTTTAATTTATTTATTAATTTATTTAAAATTTTTAAAGTTTTATAATACTATTTGAACATATTAAATTATTTCAATTTTCTTAAAAAAATTTTTGCCCCCCCCTGATTCAAATTCGTTCCGGCGCCCCTGTAAATATCGAATGTAAACTTTATACACGTAGCTATTGTCACTTCTTACCATAAATTGATCACAGACACAGAGTGAGACGATTTTGCGAGATGCACTTTTTTGAACTCAGGAAGCCTCAAAACGTGAATTTCCATCCACCATTTCATTCTTCGCTCTTTCTTATTTGCAGTTCTTTATTCTCTAAGGTTTTGGGAAAATTGTTCGGCCGGATGGCCTTCCTGCCAACAACCTACCCTTCAATTCCCCTTTTCTAAAGCTTTGTTTTCTAATGGCATTAAGAATCATCCATTTCATGATTGACCAGATTATGGCTAAAAATATACATGCAGCAAAGGTTAATAGTCTAGTGCTACTTGCCCTTCACCTCAAGAAAGTCACTTAAAATTATTAACTTGCTGAATTCTTTTTACTCTTAGGCTATTAAAAAAATTAAACTCTCTTTTAGAGCCAAGTTACATAGGTTAGTGATTAGCTTCGCGTCATGAGCGATCAAATTATGTTGGCCAACGCGAAGTCAAAAAAGATTTAAAATTAAAAATCTGGTGTAAATGACGCTGTCACACCAAATTTTTTTGTGTTGAGATATATTTACTTTCACATAACACCTCAGTTCCAAACTTGACCACTTGCGTTTCATAAGTAACATACTTTCTCGCCATATATTACATATATACGTAAGAGAAAGTAAAAAAAGTCAATTCATTCATAATGCCCATAGGCCCTGTCTATTTCAATTGTATTTTAAATGTTGACTGCTTGAAATAAACTATGGTTATTTTAGAATTGGAAAAATTAAAAAGTTCCAAAGGGGGCCGATCCTCTTTTGAATCGAAATTATCCTGCAATCTTCATAAGGATTTAACATTGGCTCTATGGGGCTCTATGGAAAGAAGAGCATATTTGTCATATTCCTTTTTCGGGTCTGAAAAAAATGGATATGAAAACAGTGGCGTAGCGAGGGGGGAGCAAGGGGGGTCATCATGCCCCGGGCGCTACTCACAAAGGGGCGCCAAATGGTCCGCAAAACAAAAAACTGCTGGATAAATTTTATTTTTATTATAATTGATTTCTGGAAAATATATTTTAAATTTAGTGCCAGTGTAATATAATAATTTTGTATATTTTACATATAATATTATATGGTTTTCGAATGGGGGGGGGGGCGCTAAAAAGGTATTGTGCCCCGGGCGCTAGTTAAGCTCACGACGCCACTGTATGAAAATCTGAAAAGCTATTATACATGAGTAGTGTACATGGGTAGTAGTGTACATGAGTAGTATACATGAGAAAGTATACTTAAACAATTTTCACGAAAACTTTTACTGATGTACTTTTTAAAGAGCATCTAAAAAATAGTTGGTTTATGAATTTTAATCAAATTCGTAGGAGCAAATTCTGAGAAAATCGAAAAAAACTGAAAAAGTACATCAGTAAAGTACTAGTACTTTTTGCCAAATTTGTTCAAAAGCTTTGTGTGACGTGCCAGGGGGTACATAACATAAATATTAAATTTCAACCACCTAGCTCTTTTGGTTCTTGAGATATTTTGTTCACAGACAGACAAACCACTTTTTTGGACTCAGGGGACCAAAAAACGTGTATATCCATCAAATTCTCGAAATCAAATTTTTGACATGAAACCAACACTTTCTCTCTAAATATGTAAATATATAGGTAAGAGAAAATAAAAATCTAAGTACAGTGAGGGACAATATTAAGTCCCACCCATACGTTTTCTACTTGTGATTATTTTATTGTTTTTATTAAAGAAAATGAAAATCTTTATTGGAAATTTTCTAGATTTGAACTATGAAAGTTTCTATTAAAAAATATATTTTTTTTTAAAAACAATAAAATAATCACAAGAAGAAAACGCATGGGTGGGACTTAATATTGTCTCTCACTGTACATACTGAGACCTATCAAGAATTATTTTGAACCGCTTATATGCAATACCGATCTCTTCTAATAAAACAAAATGATAAATTTTGTATATAATTATTATTTTCCTAAAATTAATAAATGGGACAGTCTGGTGAATAATTTGAAGTGAGAAGTTTAATAGCTGATTGAATTTTAAATTAAATATTGAGTTCTAATAAAGTTCCGCACGAATAAATGTGAAGTAAATAAATCCGAATAAATATTAGTAAATATTAAGAGGTTGATTATTTAATTGTAATTTTTTGAAAAACTGTGCAAGAAGGTGAAAGCAATAAGCGAGCGCTTAGTTTGATTATTTCTCTTGGTGTGATCTCCGTGTGAGCGTAGCATTCCCCCTCCCCAGCAGGAATGTCGAGTTGCCTGGCTGCTCGTCAGCTCGCTAAGCCCCTGCCACTTCGGCCACCATTCGAGCTCGCAGCAATGCGTGCCTGCGTTGCGCTACGCCATTGCATCTCTCGCTCTCTTTCTACGGTGTCTATCTAAAAATATCGCATTCTCTTTTCCTTTTTCCCTATTTCATATTATTTTTATTATTATAGCCTACTTACTATACCTTGGAAAGATGCTCTCTTTTATCGCAGATGTCTTGAATTTATGTGAATTGAAATATAAAGTGTCAACAATCCAAAGATTATTTCAAAGTAAAATTCCTATTCCAACTTAAAGGTTTTGAGGTCAGAGAACGAATTAAGTTACTTATAACAAATTTTATAATAAATCTTGTTTATAAAATAATTTATTTACTTTATCATATGTTTTATAGATTTTCAAAACCTAACCCTTTTGCACCCTTTGAAGATAGACGATATTTTTTCTTCCGTTTTTTGCCTCTATATATTTAAACCATCCAACTACGTTATAACTGTTATTTATTAATGTTAATGATAGCATCAAGTTGATATTTTTTTTATTAAAAAATAATACATTATTCAGTTTGTGTGGGAAAAAAAGCCGCTACTTTTCTATATCAATAGTTTAATTATTATTTTTAAAATATGAAATTTAAAATAAGTGGATATTGTGAAAAATTTTTTTAACCAAATTTTAGATTTTAATAATTTCTATTAATTTATTTATTTAATTGCGAAAGTTTTTTTGATATGATTTTTACATAACAATTCCCTTTCTCTTCTTATTTCAAGAAATAAAAAATATATTAATCCTTTTATTGACTCGATCAGCCAGCATAGCCCTTTTTCCCAAGCATTTATTCTCTCTCAGTTAACTTAATACTTCCTTTTTATTTATTAATAATTTCGGATAGGTTTTAACAAACCACCTGTTTGATTCCCTCTCTCTCGTTTTTTTAAGCCACGTATGATGAACTTTCTTACTTTTTTTTACCCCTTTGATTTCTTTATTTAATTCTTCATGAAGGGGAAAAACTCTTAGTTCAAAAATTTGAATTTAAATCAATTAAAAATGGGTCAGGAAATTTTGAACAAAAGTTTTCCCTAGTTAATAATATTTTTACTTTAACCCAAAAAGAAAAAAAATTATTAATATAACCTGGAGAAAAAAGAAAAAAATCTGGTGTTACTGGTCGCACCAGATTTTTTTGTGTCCACACACTAACAGTATGCTACATTTGAATTCAAGGTGTAAAATTTATTAGCATAGAGAAATATTTATATTTTGTGACCATGGCAACCATTTCTGCTATGAAGTACAAGAGTAAAGGGCAAAAAACTTTTCAATGAAAAAAGTAAAATTTAAAAACCCTCCCCTTGTCCTTAAACCCAGAAAGAAAAAAATTATTAGTTATTTCATAATTTCTTAAGCACTTTTTACTTTCACTTACCCTAATATATGGCGACACAAAAAATCTGGTGTGACAATCACATAACACAACTTTTTTTTTTATTTACGGTATTGGCATCTATGGTCATTTAGACCCCTTCCCTATTTATTTAACAACACAACTTCCATTTACTGAAATTAAGAAAACGTGTGCTGTGCCACTAGAAACACCAGATTTTTTAATTAATAAAATAATAAATTATTTCCTCATCTTTTCAATCAATATTTGACATTTCATATTTTGACTATTTGTTGAAAATAAGTTGCAAGAATTTTCCCGAATCGATTATAACTCAAATAAAATGTTATAAGAAGTCGAAGTCGAGCCCCTTTCGATCAAAGTTCCTCTGTAAAGATTAAAACATTTATTTTATCATAATTTCTTAAGATCGAATAGAAATTAATTGTTTGTTAATTTAAAGTGATGGGACATGTTTTGCAATTGGCTTAATATTATTTTACTTCTCCTATATTTCTATTAACTAAAATTTTATCATATTTCTCGACCTTGAATAAAAAACAAAAAGTCGATAATGACATTTTCTCATATTTTGTATTAAATCATGATTAAGAGAACGAACTCCCTAATCGGCCCTTTAGCAAACTCTTGAAATAAATACCCAGGGTTGTTTTTTGAGGGCTGAAAACTTTTCCGGAAATTCTAATTCGGTAACTTGAATAATCAGTTTATGAAACGGAAATTAAAAAAAAAAAAAAAATTCGTTCCTCTTTCAACCTATTTCCGAAAATCTTTTTATTTTTAACTCGATAGCAAAAAGATATTTCCCTAATCAAATTTTGTTTCACTGTATTTTGTGTAATACTTATTTGATCTAACGACATGTATTTGTTCCTTAAGAGTGAAGTTTGGATTCGATCATATTCTATTTATAAGAAACTCAAAATCTGGTGTGACTGGTCGTACTGTGCTTGTACACCAAATTTTTTGGGTCGACGTATATTTAAATATATCCTCTTCCCAATGAAGTACAAGAATAAAGTGATCTCCAAAAGATTTTATTGACAAAAAGAGAATATACATTTTAAAGAGCATCTAAAAAATAATTGATTTTTGAATTTTAACCAAAATCGTTGGAGCGAATTTTGAAAATCGAAAAACATCAGTAAAGTACTACTACTTTTGGCCTTTTGATTAAAAATCTGGCCTCAGGAGGGAGCCTAACTTAACTATAAAATTTCAACCTCCTAGCTCAATTCCTTCTTGCTTTAAATTGAACCCAGAGTGACAGATAGAAAAACTACTTTTTTTGGATTCAGGGGGACCTCAAAACGTATATATCCATCAAAATCTCGATATCGAATTTTTGACATGATCGCAATACTTTCTCTCTCAATATATTTCATATATAGGGTAAGAGAAAGTAAAAATATACTGTATAGCTACCCTTTCATTAAACTGATTCCCTCCTGGGTGTAAATTGGACTAGCATTTTAACAAAGGTAGTCTATAGGTATAGAATAAAGAAACTTCAAGGGCTTCTAGCGAGAGATCGGCAAGCTTTGAAGAGTTTGTCTTGGAAGCATTTTCTATTTTATCAAATTCAAATAAAATTGTAATAACAAGATCTAATGACATAAGATTTATGGAATGGAAAAGAGCAAGTACAGGTGCAGCAAATGAAGATAGCCTTTGGATGCCAAATGCCGAAAAAGACATAAGATTTATCTAAAATCCAATTTTTATAAGTTAATTGTAAACAACTTCGATCGACTCAGTGGAAAAACAATTTTCTAATTGCAAAATTCCGACTATTGGGCTTGGATTAAGAATTTATATGAATGTAAAATTTCGTTTCACCCCTCTCCCCACAGCATTCAACTTTCTCTTATCTTCGGTAATCGAAAGTTGTGTTCTGTGCTTATCATACCAGTTTTTTTTGGGTCGAGATATATTTAGTTTCAGTTGATTCGTATATTAAAATTCAAGATGTAAAATTTATAAACATGGAAAAATATCATACTATAATATAATTTATTTATATTTTGTTACCATGGCAACTATTTCTCCTATCTTTCCTAGGAAGTACAAGAGTAAAGTGTGCTTCAAAAGATTTCAAGGGCAAAATGAGAATATACATTTGAAAGAGAATCTAAATGATTTTTGAATTTTAATCAAAATCGTTAGAGGAAATTTTGAGAAAATCGGAAAAAAAACTGCAAAAGTTCATAAGTAAAGTACTAGTAGATATACTCTTTGGCCGATTTTATTCAAAAGCTTCGTTTTACGTGCTAGGTAAGGGGGGGGGTGGCTAACTTAAATATAAAATTGGGTATAGAGACTTGAAAGGAAATAAAAAAAAACTTATTTAAAATAACGCGCGTGGTGAAGTCACGACCTTCTCAGGACGATTAATTGTTATAATACAAGGTTGACAGATATATTTAATTATCATTGTAAGTTATACAATTTTTAATTGGGCTGTATGAAGAATGAGTGACTTGTTCGCTTATGACTTATTACAATCAATGGGTCATAAGTCATAAGCGAACAAGTCACTCATTCTTAATACATACAGCCCAATTAAATATTGTATAACTTACAATGATAATTAAATATAATACTGTCAACCTTGTATTATAACAATTAATCGTCCGAGGAAGGTCGTGACTTGCGACCGAAACGTCGACGATTAATAATTAAATAAGTTTTTTATTTAATTTCCTTGGCTGCAAAGTCTCCTATACCCAATTCAAAGTCTACAGCCACTTCTCATCATTAAATATAAAATTTTACACAATTCTCGACTTCGAATTTTTGACATGAATCCAATACTTTCTCTCTATATATATTAACATATATAGAGGTAGGGGAAAGTAATTAAAATCCTATATAAGTAGATATTGATTACTGTTAGGAAACTTAAAAATTATTTATTCAATTAACAAATAGAAAATATAAAGTGAGATTATTTATTTTTCCCAAGCAAAATAACATTAAATTAGAAATTTTCAAGGAAAATATGTAATTTTCCATTTAATGGAATTGTTGGTTGTCTCTGTTCTTTTTGAATCGCATATCCGTATAATAATACAATAGATAGTAGGTGTAATGGAGGAAATTTAAATCCCCATGTCACTTGCAGCATCAAATTTATTTCTATATTGAATTTTTGTTTTTGTAACGTTTTAGTTTATTCAATTAAACTTTATCTCCTGCCTTCATAATTAAAATTTGTAGGCTTTATTAAATTTAATTTCTTTGACTATTAATTATTAATTTTTCAAAATGATTACGATTTTCAAGCAAGCACTTTGGTCAGTAGAATTCTCAAAATATTAGAAAAATTTTATTCCCTTCCCTTAATAATGAATTTTAATAAACTAAAAAACCTATTGTTAAACTCTCTAGGAGGCCCATAACAGACTCACTGAGAAAATTCATACATTAAAATTTATGAAAGCCTTTATTTCTATTTTAACAGAGTGGTAATGTTAAATTAATCGTCGACTAAATGAAGAGGGTTGTTTTAAAGATGGCAGATGATACGTTCAAGTAATAATATTGAACGCAAAACGAAAACGAATCAATGCCAACCAACACAGGTCAGAGGGAACATCGAGGAGAATGCAAAGCTGGAACAACATTACTAACTCTACTTTCCTGACTTGTGACAAAATCTTTGACGAGAATCAATCTAAACCAAGCGGTTCAAATAAGATCAAAGGGGAATAAGTGACTGACTTGCCACTAGGGAACGTCATCAGACTGACGTAAGGCAAGTTGGAGTTTTTTACCTTTTTACCGAGATAGCGACACCTCATTTGCTTGGGTGAGTTTTTCTTTTTCCCTTTTTTACTGGTAGAGAAGAGGGTTTGTTCTCTCATTCGCTCGCAAGCATGCAAACATTAGAATGCGTGTAAAGCAAGCAAGCAGCAGCAAGCAAGCAAGCAGCTCTCTCAAGCCTGTTGGGCATTTGCACCTTGGGCCCCTTGTCGTTGGCATCGTCGTCTCCTATTGATTTTATCCCGCCGCGGCGCCATCAGCAGCAAAGCAGACCAAATGTTGGTCGGGTTGGGGGTGGCTCTGTGGGGGCGGGTGGTTGGTACGGGGGCGGTGGTGGCTTTCGGGGGCGGCTGCTGCGCCTCGACGCGGTGCATACGAAGCCACCCTTTCTCCTTTTGCCACCCCATTCATTATGCGCACACACCCTCTGCACTATAATTCTTTTTTTCTCTTTTTTCAAATCAAAACCACTTTTAAATTTCAAAAATTTGAAAATATTTGCTCTTCCTAAAGAATTTTGATTATTTTTTTGTTCTTATGAAGCTGTTTTTTGACTCTCCATCCCTGGTGCCTGGCAATTCATTTTTTCAAATCATATCAAAGTTAATGTCTGAAATTTAATTTAAACTTTTCTATAATAGTTTTTGTTTATTTCTCGACAAATGAAATTCCAATTTAAAAAAATTTTCCGAAAAATTTAAGAAAAAAATAATGTCGGCCCACAAATCCAGGGCCTCTCTCCTCAGGTCTAATAGGTTCGAAAAACATTTGTCGCTTTTCATGATTTTTTTTGTCCCGAGGATGGGGTCACTGAAACTATCTATTAGAGTTCGATTTTTGGGCTGATAGTGAGTTTTTTCCCCTTGAAAATGTTATAGTTTTATTTGAATTTATCAAATGCATTTTACTACTTTTTTTTAAATAAGTATAACATAATTTTCAAACTTATTAATAATATATATTTAAAATTTATCTTTATAGTTAATTATTTTATTTCTATAGTTGCTTTCGTAGTTATTGATTGTTATCTTTAATGTAAACCAATTGTTTTTCATGTGTTTAAAATGAAATACATTCACTTTACCTACCCAATCTACTGTTGGTGGGCAAAGTTAAAAAAAAAATGAAAATAATCTCTAAATTATTATTATTTATTTTTATTATTTTTTTTTTTTTTTGAAATTTATTTCTCTCCTGATAAAAATTAAAATTCATACCTCCTGGTTGATATGTAAAATTTTTGATAAAGTTTACAATTCACGCTAATGTCAAATATTATTTTAGTTAATTTTCGCAACTGTCAAAATTCAGTTGCGGGGTTGAAATTCAAACCTAATCCTCAGTTTATACGAGCAGTTTTGATATCATCCCACCTAAAGCTGCCATTCAAATTTATTGAAAATAATTGCCGAGTGTTATTTACGTTTACTAAATTAATTTACTGTATAACAATTGAATTTTGGAGATGTATGAAAATCAATTTTTTCGTCATATTTATTTATTTTTTTTCAATAAAGTAAATATAACTCGTTTGCTTGGAGAGTTATATAAGCATTTATTGAATAAAATATAAATTAGTTGTTATCACTTATTAAATATCCATTCGCTGATAACATATTCAAGCTGTTTGTTATATTTCACAGAATAATTTAAAACTCGAAGTTTCAAGTCAAGTATTATTTCTTTGTACAGAATTAATCCAACTTGAAACTCTTCTGGGTTTTCACTTCTTCAAACTGTTGTAATTTAATTTAAAAAGAAAGGAAGCGTTTTGATGACTTTGAGAGATTAAACTTTACACGATTGCTCTCGCAAATTTCACGCCATATTTGATTTGAGCTTTTTTTGTTTCATTTTACTTTCAACATTTTTATTGACAATCTTAATTTTATAAAATAATTTTTAATTAAATTTAATCATTTCATTTTATCTCTTTATTTATTAAGCAGAAGGATGATAGTCTAATATTTTCACATTTAGAAAAAACTAGTTGAAAATATTTCACTTGACGATATTGATCGATCAAGGACAAGATAGAATAGCCTATATTCATAAACTATTGATTTTGAATAGTCTAATCAGAGCCTTCCATGTTTTCTTTAATTAATTATTTATTTTACCTTCAACTTAAAGCTGGTCAAATTGAGTTTTTTTTTACTTCCGTATCGATAAAATTGAAAAATAATTTATACAGACACGTATTCTTCATTAATCGTTAATTATAAGATTGTAAAAAGTAATACAAAGTAACTTTGATGATTTCTTGCTTATTTTAATGGTTTATTTTAAATTATTTTACATTTCAAACTATTACTATTAGTATAATTGGGTTCAAAATTAGACCAATTAGGGTCTACTTGCCAAGGGGACTTTTTCCATTGTTGGGCATTGAAACGACCTAAGGGCACGTTTTTGGTCCAAGGGGATGTTTAGGACCTACTTCCGGCCTTCTCGCTACAATTAATCTTTTCAAAAAAATTAAAATCATGGATACAAACTTTTTTAACATTAAATTTATAATTTTCATAAATACCAGGTATTAAAAAAAAAACAGTGACTTGGGGTCCCAGGATTTCTTTAAGTGGAGGAAGAAAAACTTGTGCTTAGGGAAGGAAAGCAGTGGCGCATACAAGGAGAGAGGGGAGAATAATGGGATAATAATAATTTAGGATTCAGATTAATAAAGTACTATTATATAATATATTTTTTCTGTCCAAGGGGGGGGGGGGCGTTCTGCCTCGTTAGACTGCTAGTGGAAAAAAATAATTTCAAACTCACGTATTCAATTTATATATAATAAAAAACAAATATTAAAGTAAAACCCTCAAAAGAAATTATTATTGAAGGAGTCGGTTTTTATTATAAGTGCGGTAACTTTAAATTTTTTAAATTTAATATTCAAATTTTTCCTCTAATTGCATTTTAGGGGACGGGAAGTATATTTTTTTTTCGAAGAGGGGTTGGTAAACCAAAAACGATCATCTCATACTCTTCTCTGCATAAAACGATCATTTCATTTGCGATAATCTCTTCGCATCCTGCAACCAGTTCGAGAACCTGAAATTCTTTATTTTCTCACAATTAGCTATTTATAAATTGACCCTTCAAAAATAAAAATAAATTCTGATGGTTCTTCGTATTCTATCAGCGAAATAAAACCTTAGAGCACATTTGTTCTAACTATTCATTCTTTCATTTGGAAAATTGTTTTTTTTTTTTTTTTTTTTTTTTATCTTTTATCGTTTTTAAAAGTCTCAGTAGATAGAGAAATTATTTACAAACAAAATTAATTTATACTAATGATTAGTACAACTTTATGTCAATATGCCGGTGGCTCCCGGCGAGTTTCCACTTTCTGATCGCTCTGGCTTTAAAATTATTATTATTGACATTTGTCAACAATTCTAATCTCTTGGCCACGGGAAAGGGGGTCCCGTGGTTAGAATTGTTGGGGGAAATTTTTAATTTTCGTGTTCCAATTTACTTTTTGTTGAAATTTTGGTAATCTGGTTTGCATCGCTAACTGGTCCTTGATAATAACATCTGTCCCTAAATGCAGCTAATGTATTCTGATTGACAAAAATTTTACTACCAATGATTTTTTTTATAAATTTACCAATAGGTAAGAGAAAGTAAAAACTACTCTACCATTAAATTCCTTTTTTATCTAATCTCTTCTTTTGAAGTAAATTGAGCTCTAATAGAGCGGGCGCTGGAGGTAGTTGAGTATGCAAAATCTGAGGACCGAATTCTGACAATGGATTTGGACTAAGAATAGCTCCCAGAACAAGGATCCGGATCTTGCCGGGCCAATTTTTGGTCCAATTTTTTTTTTACCCCCACCCCTATTATTTCCATAGGAAATCAATGGAATGCATGCAAAGATGATGTGAAGATTTGCAATTATGGTCAAATTCGAGTACTTACAACCTCAAAGAATGAAAAAACTGTCTTGTCAGCAACTGAGGGGATCCTCTATAGTCCCCTGAGAAGTACTATCTTGCCACCAGTTGTGGTGGTCCCCTCCTAACCCCTTCACCTCTTTTTTCTCTCTCTGTGATAAATTTAAATATACGGCCTAAACACCACCCCAATTTGTGGGGACCGGCAATTATGTTCATAATCCACTACCTGGTACCGCAATCAATGAAAAATACTATCTTGCCGCCAGCTGCGGTGGTCCCCTCTAACCCCTTCACCTCTTTTCTCTCCCTTTATTATAAATTTAAATATACGGCCTTAAAACCATGCCAAATTGTGGGGACCGGCAATTATGCTCATAATCTACTGCCTGGTGCCCCAATCAATGAAAAATACTATCTTGCCGCCAGCTGCGGTGGTCCCCTCTAACCCCTTCGCCTCTTTTTTCTCTCTCTATTATAAATTTAAATATACGGCCTAAACACCATTCCAAATTGTGAGGACCGACAATTATGCTCATAATCTACTACCTGGTACCCCAATCAATGAAAAATACTATCTTCCCGCCAGCTGCGGTGGTCCCCGTTAACCCCTTCGCCTCTTTTCTCTCCCTTTATTATAAATTTAAATATACGGCCTTAAAACCATGCCAAATTGTGGGGACCGGCAATTATGCTCATAGTCTACTGCCTGGTGCCCCAATCAATGAAAAGTACTATCTTGCCGCCAGCTGCGGTGGTCCCCCTCTAACCCCTTCGCCTCTTTTTTCTCTCTCTGTGATAAATTTAAATATACGGCCTAAACACCACTCCAAATTGTGGGGACCGGCAATTATGTTCATAATCCACTACCTGGTACCCCAATCAATGAGAAATACTATCTTGCCGCCAGCTGCGGTGGTCCCCTCTAACCCCTTCGCCTCTTTTCTCTCCCTTTATTATAAATACACCAAGTAGTAGATTATGAGCATAATTGCCGGTCCCCACAATTTGGCGTGATTTTTAGGCCGTATATTTAAATTTATAATAGAGAGAGAAAAGAGGTGAAGAGGTTAGAGGGGACCACCGCGGCTGGCGGCAAGATAGTACTTTTCATTGATTGGGGCACCAGGCAGTAGATTATGAGCATAATTGCCGGTCCCCACAATTTGGCATGGTTTTAAGGCGGTATATTTAAATTTATAATAAAGGGAGAGAAAACAGGCGAAGGGGTTAACGGGGACCACCGCAGCTGGCGGCAAGATAGTATTTTTCATTGATTGGGGTACCAGGTAGTGGATTATGAACATAATTGCCGGTCCCCACAATTTGGAATGGTGTTTAGGCCGTATATTTAAATTTATAATAGAGAGAGAAAAAAGGGGTGAAGGGGTTAGAGGGGACCACCGCACCTGGCGGCAAGATAGTATTTTTCATTGATTGGGGTACCAGGTAGTGGATTATGAACATAATTGCCGGTCCCCACAATTTGGAGTGGTGTTTAGCGCGTATATTTAAATTTATCACAGAGAGAGAAAAAAGAGGTGAAGGGGTTAGAGGGGACTACCGCAGCTGGCGGCAAGATAGTACTTCTCAGGGGACTATAGAGGATCCCCTCAGTTGCTGACAAGACAGTTTTTTCATTCTTTGAGGTTTTAAGTACTCGAATTTGACCATAATTGCAAATCTTCACATCATCTTTGCATGCATTCCATTGATTTCCTATGGAAATAATAGGGGTGGGGGTAAAAAAAAATTGGACCAAAAATTGGCCCGGCAAGATCCGGATCCTTATTCTGGGAGCTATTCTTAGCCCAAATCCATTGTCAGAATTCGGTCCTCAGATTTTGCATACTCAACTACCTCCAGCGCCTGGTCTATAATTCTTTTATTAATATTAATAAATTATTTGAAAAAATTGACTCAATTGATAATTTCACATGTTTAAAAGTATAAAAGAAAGTATTTGTTTGACTTCGATGACTGATTGATGAAACTATTTTTTATCTTATCTCTTCATATGCAAAGTTGCCAACATTAAATTATTTGAATTAACCCAAAAGGACAAACTAAAATAGAAAATTTTTTATTTAGATTTTACAACTTCTCAGGACATGTTTTTTCATTTCCTGGTCTTAGATAATAGGGCAAAGTGGTGTAGAGTGAGAAATTGCTATTTACAATCTACCAAGTTGTAGTTGCCAGGTCTAGTTTATCTTTCTCAGATAGTTCGAATGGTGAATATCGCATGTTCTCGGTTTTGTTCTTTTTTATGGTAAGATGAATATATTTTTTTTTTCATACCCATGCTAGGGTAGCTAAAATATTTGTGATAGCGCAAACCTTTATAAAATTTTCTTCAAACCTTGCTCTAAATATCTATAATATTTGTTAGGTTTTGAGAAATTTATATAAAAAAATCAGATTTAGTGCATATTAGGACAAAAAATTAAAAAAAAAAAAAAAAACTTGTCTCAATTTGCACCAACTTAGCCTAAATGAAGTTAACTGGTTCACTTATTTGCAATACTTTTTAAAATATCCTCTGAGTTCAAAAAAAAAAGTCAAGTTTTCTTTCTATTCAGAAATTGTTTTAAATCTCAGAAAAGTCAAAATTCTTATTGTAAAAAAAAAAATGAAATTTCTAAAAAATAAAAAAATGAAATGACTGTGAATTTCTAAACTTCGAAGGAGATCTTTTTATCTTCTGAATTCAAATTAAATAAATAGGGACGTGCTCTAAATGGCCAGAAATGCCGAAAAAGACCTTAAATAAAAAAAAAAAACTTCCGATCCAAAAATTAATTTTTTGCTCCTGGATTTTTTAACGCTTTGGATTTAAGCAGACAATTTTTTTTTTATTAAAACAAAGAAGATAATATAGTTGACTTCCTCCTGGGAGGTTCTTTATCAATGAGAACATATTTTTAGATGCCATTCATTTATAATCAATGAAGAAGGAAGTTGATAAGTGCACTATAAGGGAGATCTCTTTTAATAATGATTATTATAACTTTAATGTTTAAACTCCATTTTCATATTTGTTTTTCGAATAAGCCCTCGTTTAGTTTTCACATTTCCCCCCTTTGATCTCTAAACAAAAGTATTTTGAAAATTAAGGCCTCTTTAATTCCTAAACAGGAATGGACTTTGGATTAACTCGTAAGAAATTAAAAGAAAGCTCTAAACCCTATCGATTCAAACAAAACGATGACAACTTTTTGTTACTTTCTTTCTAAAGACGCACACAAATTCTTTATTTGATCTTGATTTATTCTTGATTACAAATAAACAAAGTTTATGAAGCAGAGGTGACAAATGTTTTGATTTTCAATTTTCACATAATTTATTATGTTGATTCTATAATACTATAACACACTTTATCTTTTTGGAGACCAAGCTTATGAATTAGTTAAAATGGTTCAGTAAAACCTTCCGAGAATACAGAACCCCCCCCCCTCCAAAAAATGCCTTTTTTTGTTGAATTTTAATTAGAGCCAAAAGACTATAAATGAGACATTCCTTGTCAAATCATGTAAAATTTGAAAAAAATATTACATTTTTCTCTCTGTATTTCCTAAAAATAGTTCACTGATTTTATTTCAAATTAAGATTCCTTTAAGTGATTTTGCAACTGTATGCAGTGCCGCAGACGAGGGGGGGGGCAGGGGGGCTATATCCCCGGGGCCCGGGCCCCTCCGAGGGGGCACGGGCCCAATGTGGCTTCCACCTTAAAATTCTATTGAAAAATAATATTCAAGTTTAAAATTTCAATTAAAAAAAAATCATTTTTTTGAAATTTTTTTCTCAGGGGGCCCGGGCCCTTTACGCTCAAATTTTAAAATTTCAATTTTCCATTCATTTTCTTGAAATTTTTTTCCTCAAGGGGCCCGGACCCTTTAAGCTCAAATCTTAAATTTTCAATTAAAAAAAAATCAAGTTTAATCTTTTCACGACTCAGATTAGCTAAAAACGCAGATTTCAGTGGCTAATTTTCAAAAATTTTCCATACCCCCAGATTCCCCCGGAAATCCTCTGTCCGGATCTGACCTCGATAATTTATTGTAACTCTTTGTTTAGGAAATTTTGAAAAATTTAAAAAAAATGGTTTTTTTTGGGGGGGGGGGGCCGTATTAGTAAGTAGCCCCAGGGCCCGTCAAGTCTCTCTGTGGCCCTGACTGTATGATAGCGTAATGGCTGAAGTTTCACTTCACCTCTAGGGATCAGAGATTCACTTTTCTTTAGCAAAACATTTTTTTAATTTAAATTGACTACCAATTAATTTCAAAAAAATGGCAAATACTGTATAGAAAAAGATCTTATACCAGTACAAATCGTTATTTTTTTCATTATCGAAATTTATAAAAAAAAATAAATAATAATATTTAAAATTCGCCCCTTCGTCAAAATCATCAACCTGAATATGCCCCTTTTTGTGTTTCTCTAGTCCTGTGAGATTCTCGTCTGACATATGAAAATCAAAATTTAAATTTTATTATATGAAAGTTTTTTTTTGTATTGGCCTACATTTCGCACAAAGTTACGAATTTTTTTTGAATAATTAAGAAATTTCTTTGCATTTAAGAATCTCAAATAGGCATGAGCTAAAAAATAAATTGAGGATGATTAAATAAATAAGGTGCCACATCATTTACAAATTGTGACGTTTCTCTTTATCTATTGATATAATTATTATAGAAGGAAAAAAAATATAATAAAAAGGTTATCGCTTTAAGAGAAATTAATTAATTAATTAATTAATTGAATAAATAAAATAAAAGTTTAGAAGCGTTTTAATATATTGGAGGCGTTGCTCGTTGTTTCGTTGCTCCTTGAGGCCAATGACAAAAGGGCTGCTGGCTGGCTCCCTTTTCTTTCTGCCCTCACGAGCTGAAGGCAAGAAAAACACAACATCGAGGGGTTGAATATAAAAGCTTTTTGTCCGTCTTTTGTACTCGTGTTTTCATGATTATTTCCCAAATGGCCTGAAGAAGGATTGAATTAGTATTAAAATGTTTTTCAATTTTATTCTAAAACCAATAAGATAAGTGATTCCGTCACATTCTCACTTGTTTTGTTATTCAACTTATTTAAATAAACATCAAAATTATTAGGACTTAAATGGATTCAGAAGAAATGGATTCCTGGGACGTGACACGAAACTTTTAATCAAAATCGGCCAAAGACCAATTTACACAAAATCCAGAATTTTTATAATGAATTATTTAAAGTAGAGGAAGTTATATTTTTGAGTAATTTTACCTTAAATATTGAGATTGATTTTTTCTCAGATAGAGGAAAACTAAACATGCAAAAGAATTCATTTGTCTAGTATTGATCCGTCTATTTAAATTAATAATTATAATAAATACTTAATATAAAAATTTTCATTTAGTTTGGACACCATTGTTTTGGCGAATAAGAAAAGGGAGAAAGAAAAAGGGAAGGAGCTGGTCGTGGTGAGGGAGGGCACCCCACCCCGGGGGGTGGGGGTGGTCTAAAACAAAAGTGGAGGCGCCGGGTATCGATCCCGGTACCTCTTGCATGCTCTCTGCTCTAACATCTGAGCTACGCCCTCTGCTTATTTCCAATCTCGTTCTGATTAAAAGTCAACATCTACTTTGACACACTTTCCATTTCTTTTAGAGCAAAACAGCTCAATAAAAATAGAACTTCAATCGCCAATCAAAATCTCTCATATTTTTTTTAACGAAATTTCCGCAAAAGAAAAAAAAATCAATCTATCTTAATTTTTTTTTTTTTTTTGCCAATTTTAGTTTATTGATTCAGGTAATTCTAAAAATACTTTGCACGTGACGTCATTGTTCCTGGTTTATACTTAATATTAATCGATTCTCCAGCTTACAAAATGTGAATTTTAATTGCGGATTGAAAAAAGAATTCGTTATCTCTAAAATTTTTCATATATCAAATGTTGTTGTCTTCGCTATTTTTTTTAGCTTCTTAATTGTTTCTTGGCCTTCTATTCTAATTTTATTTTTGCTACGTTCAGATTAGATTATTCATTTGCAAACACAAACTTCTTTTTTTATCTATTAAACTTTGTTAATTATAATTTACAAGAACAATAGAACTTTTTATTATATATTAATAGTGTATTTAAATCGTAATAGCTTTTGGATTTCAAAACAATCATTGTCAGATTTAGTTTTAAATACTAGTTGATTTTTACCCTTTTATAATCTAGGAATTTTTATAAAGAACAAATAGATCTCTTCTAATCTAAAGTTTTCTAGTCCCGCCAATTTCAACTTTTAGTAACAATTCATCATTACCCAGTCGAATTTAAAATTCAAAATTTCCTAAAAAATATGCTAGGTTTCCTCTTTTTCACTTTTAATTTGAATGGGTCGATTGTTGTGCCAAATTTTGATTTTACCTTACTATTGTCAAGGCTTCTCAGAACCATCTTAGGGTGGGTATAAGGGGTGGGGGTAAAGGGAGTAACTACCCCCTCCCCTCCCTCTCCCCGAGATTTGAAAACAATATTTTTCTTGGAAATTAATTTTTAATAAAATTTTAAAAATTACTACTTAAAATTTGATTTGTTATATATTTTTACTTTCTCTTACCTATATAGTAATATTGCGATCGTGTAAAAAATTCGATGTCGAGGTTGTTGATGGAAATACTTGTTTTAAAGGTCCCTTATTCCTAAAAAAAAAGTGAGTCCCTCACTGATCTGTCGTGGTGTCTGTTCAAATCTCTTTCGACACAAGAAATCTGGGAAACAAATATAGAATGCAACTTTAAATCACCGAAAGTAAGAGAAAGTTGTGTGCGGTGCGACCAGTCACACCAGATTACCCTCCTCCTAAAAACTTCTCTGGATCCGCCCTTTCTTAGAACCTATTTGATTTTAAGTATACTTGTTTCTTTTTAACGAATATACCTTCATTTATGTATGGTAAATATTTATATTTCATAACCCAATTTATGGTTGGACCCCAAAGGGACTCTCAGAGGAAAAATTTAATGAAAATAATTTAAAATGTTTTTTTTTTATTATTAAGAATTTAAGGGTTGAGGTTCAAAGGTCCCGATCTCCGCAAATTTATACCATTCCACCCCCCTCCTTCCCACCCCCTGATTTCAGATCTTTTTTTCTCTTTTAATGAAAAAAAAGGAGGGGGTGGGATTCAAATTGAAACATGGGAAAAAAAATTTAGTGATTAAGTGTTTATACACCTTAATTTTCTAAAACAAAAGAAAATTCTTAAAGAACAAAAAATACACTAATGTTAAGGTTGTTCGGACATTAAAGCACTTTATTAGATTAAAAGCTAATTTTTTAATATGTTATTAATCACTATCACATAGGTTTAAAATAAAATTTTGAAGCAGATCTGACGCAGGGTTATCGTGTAATTAATTTTTTTTAAATTGAAATTTCACATGTAGTCTATGGGGAGTGTCGACGAAACGCACACATATCGAATTATATAACCACCTCTGCATTAGATACAAAAACAAAAAACTTACATTTTATCAATTTACTTCCGAGGAATACGTTAAAAATAAAATCAAAAGTTTCTGCCGAAGGCTTTTAAAGATATTTTAACAAGAAAGTCCAAAAATTCTCCAAACTGACAGTCGCCAATATTTAAAAATAAGGAAGTCTCGAGAGTCAGACCAGCCTGGCAACGTCGCATAAAATAATTGTCTTTTCTAGCTGTCAGTTACATTTTTTTTTCCATTTTACGATATTTTTTCTCGCAAATCGTCCATTGTATTTAAACTGATTTGCATTAATCATTGTAATATATTAAATAAAATAAAATTTAAGGCTTTTAAGATTTAAAATAGACAGATGATGAATGCAATGTTGCCAGTTCTATATTACGTGAAAAACTGCTCAAGCCAAAAGTCATTCATTTATTATTTTTGGTAATTAAATTATTAACTTAATCCAATTATAAACTATGATAGGTCACGACTAAATTATAATGAGAAATTTTGGCATTCAAATTTTTAATTTTATTAAAAAAAAATTTAGATTCTATTATGACTTACGATGTACTGTCCGAACAACCTTAAGAAATAAAAAGAACTTTTTTTATTAATAATATAAAATTTGTTATTAATAAAAGCTAAGAAAAAAAAAAAAGTAAAATTATCTGAGTGAAAAAAAAAAAAACTATTTGAGATGATAGTAAGCGAAATTTCTGAATTAATTTAAAAACTCGAGCAAAAGTCAACAGACTTGTAGAAAATATTTGGATCCCGTTAGAGAAAAAAAAAAAAACCTCGAAAAGGGAGTTGGCTGTTCATTGGCATCGATATTTCGACCAAAAGGGCTGCTCTGCCCTTAACCAACAGGGTGGGGCGGCGGGGCCAATTGCGCCAGGGGTGCTCTCTCTCTCTCTCTCTCTCTCTCTCTCTCTCTCTTCTCACGCACATACATTCCGCCTATCCCCTTTCTCTTTCTAACTCTCTCATTCTCTCTCTCTCTCTCTCACGTCGTCGCTTGCTTGGACGGAAGGTCGGCCATATTAGCTCGTCGACGGGTCGCGGAAAATACTCTCTCACTTCTCTTTTATCTCTCTCTCTTACTCTCCTAGTTTGCTAGCTCTCTCTCTCTCTCTCACTCTCTCTGTTTCATACACAAATACATACACTCACAAACCTCACATATACATGCACACAGACATGTATACATTTAAACACGACCCGAGCATCATGGCCGACCAACTTACTTGATTTCGTCAATCTACTCACTGTTCCCTCTCCCGACTCCTTTGTCTTTCTCCGTTTCACACAAATATTAAATCAATTTTATCAAACATTTTCCAATAAAAATATTTTATTGAAAGCGAAATCACTTTCTCTAAAGATGCCATTAAAAGTAAGAAAATATTGATATGAGGATATTTTCCCACCAGATGTCATTTGTGTTTACAAATGATGACATCCTGAGATGACAAAAAAGTCCCGATTCGATTTTCTATTAAATATTCTAAATTATTTCTTCTATCGTTAGAATTATTGAGATTATATTCATAGTCAGATATCGATTCTAAAACAATTGATTATTCTACTTTTTTCCTTCTTCCTCTCTTTATCAGTTCTAAAGAGAATAAAAACTTGATTCAATATTCTTTCCGAATTATCAATTATTTCGTCAACATTTTTCTTATTTCTAGAGTTGTTGAGATTATAGCATTATCAAGTTGTTGTCTATTTTTATCCAGACTTGATGATTTCAAGTCATTCGTAATTAGTCAGCCTTTAGCTGAAAATTTCCTTAACTCATTATTATGTTACTTGATAATATTTCAATTGGAATGGCGCTCAAGGAGAATCCTTTCTCATTAGTCGAAAAATTCATATTCATTTGATTTGATTTATCTTGATTTTTAGACAGGAGGAGGAATATTTTATAGGCCTGTTGGAAAATATTTCCAGCTATTTGTTATCTCTGACTGTTTACCTTTGGTAAACTCCCCACCTGGTCGGAAGGGATTTTCTGAGCCCCTTGTGTAGTCCAGGGTTGCCCCGTCGCCTTTCGACCCTCCCTCGAGCCATTAATCGCCTCCTAATATAACATTTCACTTCATAAAGCTTATTCTATAAAATTTTATCTAAATATGCTTAGAGAGATTATTATCTTCACGTGTGAATAGTCACCCCCCTCTCTTTAAATGAATTTATATTTATTTATTAATTAAAAAATTGACTTGGTTTTTATTTAAAAATTTCCCCCACTATACCAAAATTCCATTCATATGCTCAGGATTTTAACAAAATATTTTGTCATCTTTGTGTTGTTTAAATTATTTAGATAAATGATAATAACACTCGTATTTTAATATAATATTTTGTTGGTGATATTTAATTTTTTCATTATGAACGCCTGATAGTAGGCAATTGGTGAAGCTAGTGGAGGAGAAAAGAGAAGAGTGAATCCACCCCTACCCCTACCCCTACCCCTTTCCCTCGCAGATGCGCACTCAAGACAGGAGAAGCTTTATATATTTTTCAACGCCCTCTTGACTTAAAAACCCTTAAGTTTTGCGGGGTCTCTAGAAAAAGATTATATCATGGCATATTTAGTGCCTATTTCTACGTTTATATGCCACTTATTTTACCCCCATCTCGATTTGTATGGCTTCACTCTTTTATTGTACAGATCGAAAAACATTCAAAATCATAACACCAAAAGAATGAATTAAAACAATAGCCGCGGATTCATTTCAATTTTTCCACTAAAAATTACAATTAATTCATATGGATGAATTGTTTTATTTCAGTTTTTACAATTTTTTTTTTTTTTTTTTTAAGAATTGAGAATAAAATTTTTTTAACTTTCTCTTACCTATAAATGTAATAATATATATAAAGAGAAAATATTGAGATTCATGTCAAAAATTCATTGTCAAGATTTTGATGGAAATACACGTTTTGAAGTTCCCTGAATCCAAAAAAGTGGGTCCCCCAAAATGGTCTGACTGGGTTCAAAAGAAGGAAATGAGCTTCGAGATTGAAATTGTATATTTAAGTTATGTACCCTCCTAAGGCGCGAAAATAAGCTTTTAAGCCTTTTTAATTAATTAATTTTTTATAACTAATTTTTTTTTAAGCTTTTTTTAATTAAAATCGACCAACTTTACTGATGTACTTTTTCAGTTTGTTCGATTTTCTCAAAATTTGCTCAAAAATTTTTGATTAAAATTCATAAATCAATTATTTTTTAGATGCTCTTTAAAATATATATCCTCATTTTACTCTCAAAATTGTTTAAAGCACACTTTACTCTTGTATATGAGAAATTGTTGCCATAGTAACAAATATATTTCTCTGATTATAATTTTTACATCTTGAATTCTAATGTAATGATAGAAATTAGATGTGGATAGACACCCTAAATCTGGAGTGACAAGCTCAAAACGCAACAAGAATTTTGTGGGCTCTGCGAATAATCACCAGATTTTTTTACTTTTTTATTTTACAAGAAACAAATTTCCAAAATAATTTGAAACCAAGTGCTTAACTGGTCCATTCCACAATTTTGTCTGAACTTTCATCTTGCATCCCTCTAAGCTACAGGAGCGCATTTTGCTTTTGTGAAGCTCTTCTACATTTTAGGGGGGGAGGGGGAGGGGGGGCTTTAAATGCAAGCAAGTTTTTCTTGCAAGAAGTTTTAACTAGAGAAGAGAAGAGATGACAAAAACACAGCAAGGCAATTTCTTCGTTATTAAATTATCTTCTTTCCCTTCCATGGATAAATGCTTAACGGTAACACATTTATTTCAAGATTGTTTTCTAACTATTATTTTGATAAAAGTGAATAAATAAACCAAAGTTAAAGTTCCTATTTTTTTTCGATTGTATTTTTTTTTAACAATCTTTTCGTGTAAGAAGTTTTAATTCTTTCCTTCATTATAATAAAATAATAATTTCTGGGCTGTATTAGAGAAAAGTTGTAGAATAAAATCATATTACTTGTTGAATATTTTCGCATCTATCTTCATTTTAGTTCATAAATCGAAAAATATATTAATAAATTGGTAATTTCGTTACCTACTTTACAAGAAAGGGTTGTCGAATTTATGCCCCCTATACGTATACAATTAATCCAATAGTGATTAATTTCAGGAGAAGTGGCTGAATGTATAATGAGTAGTGAGGAGATTCAAGGCAGCCAAAAGCAATAAAGAAAAATTATATATTTATCTTTCGCTTTATTTTACACGCTTGTCGACGTTTCGGCCGATATTCCGGCCTTCATCAGGACAAAGTGCTGTTTGCCTCTAGCTCAGAGAGGCTCTTGGCAACTCCTGACAATACGTTTGTGCGAACATTCGTCGGATGTCATGACTTAGTGAGTTGCCAAGAGCCTCTCTGAGCTAGAGGCAAACAGCACTTTGTCCTGATGAAGGCCGGAATATCGGCCGAAACGTCGACAAGCGTGTAAAATAAAGCGAAAGATAAATATATAATTTTTTTTATTGCTTTTGGCTGCCCTGAATTTCCTCACTGCTCATTAATCCAATATTTATCATACTAGGATTTTGCTATCAATTAATAAATAAATAAATATGTAAATTATTATATATTTGAATGAAGAATCCTCGAACGTCTCTTCAAAAGAAATAAAAATTTAAATGACGTGTTCATATAGAAATGATGTGTGTAACAATCTCTCGTCTTTTGTTTGCGAATTAAGAAATGATCTCTAAAATCGGGTGTAAATAGTTGTGCGAAGATTGGCTGCCAGTCGAGGCCATTTTGCTTTATCGCTGTTTTCATCTGCTGATTCCTTTTTGCTCTCGCCATCTTCGGTTGGATGCTGGCGAATTTTCTTTTGTACCGATGTCGGTTGCTTTCTGCCTTCTCTTCTCCCTTTGGCTCTAAGCTCTAAGCTCTGTGAGTAGCGTCAACCATTTCCATCGCAACTCAGCCTCCTCTCTCTCTTTCTCTCTGCTTTTTTTTCCTTAGCTCATTGATCGGTAGGAAAAAAGTATATTTCTAAGTGGTGAATTTACGCTTTTCTAAAAAACTCAACTCGGCCACGTTGTAAAAATTCGAGTCCCGCCATGCAGAGCTAAAAGGATTTAATGGCTTTTTCAATTAGCCATTTAGCGAGCAGCAACCTGAAGTTAATTAATAAATCACTTATTAATTGACTCACTCACTGATCGGCAATCATAATCACCTGAAATGAGCAACGGCACGACCACGCACCTCCTCAGCTCTACTCAAACACACTAAAACAACCAGGCAGTAATCAAATTCAAATTGATCAGAAAAATTTGTTCGTATATTCATTAATAATTTTACTTTATACTTCCTCTCACCTATATGTGTTAATATATGGAAAGTATTGCGATCATGTCAAAAATTCGATGTCGAGATTTTGATGGATATACACGTGAGTCCAAAAAAGTGGGTCCCGAAAATTGATCTGTGTGTAGACATTTTTAAGCATGATGAGCTACAAGGTTGAAATTTTATATTTAAATTAGGCACCCTCCTAAGTCGTGAAAATAAGCTTTTGAACAAAATTACTAGTACTTTACTGATGTACTTTTTCAGTTTTTTTTTTTTTTTTCGATTTTCTCAAAATAACGATATTGATTAAAATTCATAAATCAATTATTTTTTAGATGCTCTTTAAAAAGTATATCAGCAAATTTTTCTGTGAAAATTGTTTGAAGTTCACTTTACAGATGTAGTATTTAAGATTTTTCAAATTCATTTTCCGGCTCTTCCTTCCATAGAGCCAATGTTAAATCCCTATGTGGATTTATTTGCCTGTTAAAAGTGGGTCGGTCCCCTTTGGAAGTTTTTACACATTTTAAAAAATTCTTTCCAATTTTATGAAATTTTGTATTTTAGGATTCTCTATTGTGTATAAAATATCCAAATACTGTATGAGATTAAAATAAAAAAAAAAAGTTTTTTTTTTCAATATCTCTTTACCGCTTAATCAATTTCTCCCCCTGTTAATATAAATATTAAACATTTACTAAATTCATATATCCGAAAAAATAAGGGTGTGCCGCCGGGAGTCGAACCACGGATCCACCGATTTGCGCTCAGGTTGCCCTTCAGGTTCACCCTTATTTTTTCGGATATATGAATTTAGTAAATATTTAATTGTATAAATTTCGCGGCTCACGTACGCGATATGTATAATATCTTAAATATTATATATCATTTCTTATTTATTAATATAAATATTGGAAAAATATTAATTTTCCTCTATTTAATTCTTGTAAATCTTTTGTTAGCCTCCTTCTCCTAAAACTAATTTTCTTGTTTTGTTCCCCCTCCTATAATCTGAGCTTTTAGACCATTGGTCGCCAAATTGGAGTGAAACCCCGGGAGTAGTGCGAGATTTTCTTGGGTGGTGCCTAGGGTGGTGGATAGGGTAGAATTGAGGGCTAAAGGTTAGGACACAAACAGACCACTAATAATATAAATAATTGTTAATTGTTAATGGTTAGGAGGTCTGCACTCGAGTATTTCTATCGACCTCCATTTCTATATATGTTTTATTTATATTTCAAAGCTACCATGCAGAGAGGCATACCCCCACCCTCCAGGCTTGCCCTTTCGACCACAGGACTAATTCGATTATTAGTGTCGAGAATTTAGAGTATTGTGCAAAATCTCACTAATCAACATTTCTATTTTTTATAAATTTAATTCTGAGTCAAATTAAGAACAAGAGGCTCTATGCCAAAATTTATTTATTTTAAACAATTGCCAACATGACTAACCTTAATATCATTTCTCAGCTAACCTTTTATAAATTTTAATTTTTTTCATTACTTTGATAAATATTTACCATAATTTTGGAAACTAATATTAATGAATTCTTCTCATTTGTGAAGCCAGGACCTTTCCTTCGTCAGACTCCTTTTTGTTGATAATGTCATTTGATTGGTTCTCCAGTTAATGGAGATTGACTACTCCTAATTCAAAAGAACTATTAATAAAATAAAAAAGTAAGAATTAATAAATTCATTATGTTTTCAAAATACTTTATATTGACCCTTTTTTTCTTTTTCTTTTATTCCTATCGGGATCCCCGTTTATTTACCACGAGGTGCTTTCGACTACGAAGAGACAGACACCTCAAACCCAACCGGCCTCTGGCCTACCGGCGGCACCCCGTGAAGTTACATTTATTTCCTAACTCTAACTCCTCCTCCTGCGTTCGTCTCTAGCTAGTGAACTAATCCTTATTTCTTTGGTATACGAGATTAGCACTCTAACCCCTACACCAAGCCCGTGGGCTACGGAACATTTGAATTCAAGAAGTAAAATTTATAAACATGGGAAAATATTTATATTTTGTTACCATGGTAATCATTTCTCCTATCTTTCTATAAAGTACAAGAATAAAGTGGTCTTCATAAGATTTCAATGCCAAAATGAGAATATACATTTTATAGATCAAACTAATTGATTTATGAATTTTAATCAAAATCGTTGGAGCAAATTTTTAAGCAAATCGAAAAAAACTGAAAAAGTACAACAGTAAAGCACTAGTACTATTTGGTCGATTTTGATTAAAAGCTTATTCTCACGCCCTAGGGAGGTGCCTAACTTAATGAAAAAATTTCAACCTCCTAGCTCAATTCCTTCATGCTTTAAATTGAATACAGACACACACACAGACAGACCATGTCGCGAAAATCACTGATATGGATTCAGGGGACCTCAAAACGTGTATATCCCTCAAAATTTGACATCGAATTTTTGACATGAATCCAATATAAAACGAAAATTTTTTTGTAAAATTTCCATTTTTTCCCACTCGTGAAAATCATTTGACTTTTTTTTGCCCCCCCCCTCCCTCGGATTTGAATCAAATTCGTTCCGGCCCTGATTCTACGTAGCCTATTTCAAATATGGATTTCAAAAATTAATTCCTCCCTCTTCTATGAATCTTTTGCTAAATATAAAATTTTAGGATTTTTTGAATGGAACTTGATATAAGTAAATTTCAATAAGATGGAATTGAATAAGTGCAAAACTCACTTTTTTTTGTAAATCAGATATCACAATTAGTGGCGTAATGGAACCCTTGAGACAGGGGAGAGGAGGCAAAGTTCATCTAGAGGCCCTCTTAATTTATTCTTACGCAAGATTGGGAGTCTCTGCGCTCTTTCTTGGGTGCCCCAAGGACCGAGGGGTGAGAGCCCCACCTAAATACGCCACTAGTGTCCATTCATTCCAAAGCCAGGTAGAAGACATTGCCCCAATCTTTTGTTTGTTTTCTTTTTTGGGTTCTTTACATTCGGGATGTTTCTTGATCTTTATTTTCACTTTTAACTTAATTTTAAACTACTCACCTAAATAGAGACCAAAATGCTTATTTAAAAAAAAAAATGTATTTGTTATTGCAGTTAATGAAATAAAAAAGTGATATTTACTATAAAAACTTCTTTTTTTTCCAAATAAGAGTTCCAAAACTTGCAAAAAAAAAAAAACCTGTTATATTTTGACAAATTTTGAATTAGGCATTTCTTTCTTTTGAAATTGTTTTACCTTGTCTTACCCGCTTTCCAATAACAAAATAGAATGCTTGACAAAAATATGAATAATCAAGAGAATGGAAAAATTTCTCAGTGAGTACAGGAAGTTTCTATTGAACGGAAGTATTATTAATAAGTTGCTTGTTATTTGTCTGACTGCTATTAAAAAAAAATATCTAAAATAAAAAAATATTTCTAAAATATGGGGGGGGGGGGCTACTTGTAAACAGCTTAAGGAGTCTCATTTTCTTGTTTTTGCTAGCAAAGGGGGTGGTGGGGGTTAAGGATTTGCTTATCAGTATTCATAGGCGCCGGAACTGGGGGGGGGGGGGGGGGCTAGAGTACATTGCCCCCCCTGGCATCCTACTGGGGGGGGGCAAGGGTACATTGCTTCCCCCTGGCATCCTACTATGGGGGCAGAAGGGGGCAAAATTTCTTCTTTTATTTCATTTATTTTTAAAAATGATATATTTTTACTTTTGAAAAATAAAATCTTCTAAATTAAAAAAATTAAGAGTAAGAAATTCATTTTTTTTTTTCTAATTTTTGATAAAATCACTGGCAAATTTTTAAAATTTTGATTTTATTTAAAATTTTTAAAGTTTTATAGTAGATTTGTTTTTGTTTTATACTATTTGAACATATTAAATTATTTTAATTTTCTAAAAAAAAATTTTTTTGCCCCCCCCCCCCCTGATTCAAATTCGTTCCGGCGCCCCTGTCAGTATTTCTAAACAAAAGGTGTAAGCAGGGACAAACAAAAAAAATTAAATACTTTGAAATGATGTAAGGAAAATTTTAAATATTTTGAGTTCCTTAACTTTAGGTATATTGAAGTATTTTTTAGGACCTTGTATTTCCTGAATAATCTTACTAAATCTTAACATTTTCAAGAGATAATGAATCCAAGCTGATAGATAAAAGATATTATCACATGATTCATATTGATTTTAAAAAAATTATCACATGAACCTTCTCTTTCTTACTTTTTTTTTTTAAATGAACCTATATTGCAATTTTTTGATTTCTCCTCTTATAATTAGATAGATAATTTAAAATATCTTAAAAGAACAATTTTACTGATAGATAAATACTTTATTTACTTTTAGATGTATCTTTGTGTTTGAATAACTAAAATATATTTAATCATTATAATATTATTATATTAATATACTCCATTTATGTTTGCTTAGTCAAGTTAGGCGGTTTAAAATTAGGTGTGATTAGATGATTACACGTTAAATCAAACATGGCTCATGGCTCGCTCTCTGCTGGTCGCTACTAATTCACTTCTCGATTGTTTACATAAATTTAAATGTAACAGAGTTAAAAAACCTTGGTTATTTCTTTAAATATAAAGCCTTCAATTTGGTCAATTTCAATTTAGAATATTTGCTTTGTATTCTATTTTATATATTTAAGTTCATTAGCACTAATTAAGTTTTCTGAAGATGTCTTCAATCTAAACAGAAACGTTACTTTCCAACTTTAGTAAAGATATAATTGAAGTCTTGGATGACTATATATCTAATAAAATTAAACTAAATTTATGAAGTTTTAATTATCAGAATTTCTTAGATCAGAAACGTTTTCATTTTTCCATCGTAGATTTTTTTTGTTCCGGTTCTTAAACACATGAGGGTAACTTTGACCTGCGGGAATTCAAGGTCAATTTTAAAAAAGTGTTTCCTGTTTTAGATCTTTTCCAAACGGTTTTGGTTATAGAAGTTTTCGGTTAAGTTTTCTTGTCCCAGTTAAGTAAAAAAATTTCTCTTAATCTTTGATGGTAGAGTTTGTGTTTGTTATTTCTTTCGTTAGATAAGTTGTAGGAATGGAGCTGTGCAAAAAAAAGTAGACTCGCTGCAAGATGTTCTCCATAAAAGGAAAACGAGGGACCCTCAGGTCTGGGGTCACCTGACCACGATGGTCTCATCGAGTATTATTCGCCCGCTTGGCGCTCTGCCGTCGATTACTAGTCTCTTATCTCTTCTCTCTCTCTCTCTCTCTTCCTCCTGCTTGCTTGCTTGCTTCTCGACTAGGCCTCCCAATTGACTAGGAGCACACTTTTGTTGTAAGCTGTAAGCTTCCTTCCTGTTCCTATTCGCAGGAGGCCCTGCGCTTTCTCTCCGCCGTCCCCTTTATCCCCTATGAAGGGATGGGAGGCAGAGAGGCTGCCGTTGCCGTTGCGGCCGATCCATAATCTCTAGATGTGTGTTTACCATCCGCCTCTGGAACCTGGTGTCCCACGTCCGCCAACATTCTAAATTCTAAACAAATGGCCGCACGCGACACTCGGCTGCCGCCGCCGCGCTTTTACAAATGTCAAGTTGGCACCGCGAGTCGCCGATCACGTGACGGGCATACCATTTAGCGTATCGCTGGTCGCTCCCCTTTAGGCAGTTTTCATTCGGTTGCATTCCCCCACTGACTGCCATATCTCATGTCTTAGGCTGTTGTCGATGGCGTATTTTTAGCCATTGATGGTGTATCTCGCCCCGTGATGTTATGCTGGGCGAGGGAACCGATGGACGTCGGCCACGGCGCGCCGTACTTTTGGGTAAGCCCTCCATCTTCGCAGATTCGTTGATTTGTACCACGCCGACCAGTACAGTCACATGCAGAGAGCTCCGAACATTCTTTTGTTATTTTTGTCGTCACCGAGTCCCCGGCCTTGGTTTCTCGGCCACTCGATCTTCTTTCACAACACACATACATTCACACACTCATATTATCAATACACACTCACTCAAACGATTTTTTTTTTCATCGATTTATTGATTTTCAATTGTTAAACTCCTCAGCTCGGCTGTCCAGGGCAAAGCTAAGCCTCTCATTTGCTGATTCCTATTTCAACACCATCATTCAAGTCTTCGACTCTTCTAATCAACAACAACCTACTTGCACTCATCGTGTCTTTAAATATAAAATAAAATAAATTTTTAAATCTTCCTGATTTTTAACATCTTGAATTAAAAAAATGAAATGAGTAATTATTTTAATGATATGTTCGCTACTATTATTTAAACGATACATCGTTTGTATTTCAATATTTTTTCCTTTTAAAGTTCCTTAGCAATGAATATTTGAGTTAAATCTAATATTGCATAATCGTTGTTTATATTATAAAGGTGTCTAAAAGCTCTGATTTTTTTTTCATTATATCTTTATGAATGGAAAGCTCCGGTCATTTGTCAACAAGCGGAGTAATTTACAATACACTTTTCTAAATAATAATTGATTATAATTGTCTCTTAAAAAATCATTTAAATCCCGGATCTCCCAAAGTAGACGTCATGCTATTCTACCGAATTTATTTTTAACCAACTCAAATATGTTCGACTTAGTTTTTCCTTCTATTAATAAATTAAGAGGGGGAGGACAGACAGAGAGAAGAAAGAAGGCAGCTACCTTCAAATCGGTTGATTCACTTTAGCGGTATATTTTAAATGTTTATTTATTTTTTATTTTTTTTGCTAACTTCAAGGGAGATTTCGCTTCTGGATTGGTGACCGCAAACGATGTTTTTTCTCTCTATAGTGGCTCAATTAATGTGGCAGGAAGTGGCGCCGCCGCCATTCGCTATTTGCCACAGAGCAGAGCCTATTTGATTTGTCGCCGGTTAATCGCGGCTGCAAATGAATCACTAAACTCGAGTGGCTTTTTCTTCTCGATGCCGTGTATCGGCACGGGTCGATACTCTTCAGCCTCTCCCCCACTCGCGCTCTCTCACTCTCTCTCTCTTCTCTCTCTCTCTCTCTCTCTCTCACTGGTTCGCCATTCGCCCTCTCACTCACTCGCCGATGACCAAGCACGAATTACGCGACTCCACTTGCAGCAAATATTTACAAAATGGGGGGGGCCGGAGGGCGCCGCCAACAGCAATTGATGGATGTCAGTCGGCCAGTGAAGCGAGCAGCTGAGTGGCCTGTGTCGTATCTCATGTGTCCTATGACCCATGTCGCATGTCTCATATCTCATGTTACACCTAGTATTACTGTGTGATGTGAGTGAATGCCTTGGCAACGTGTGAAAATCTATGCGCAGCCATCAACAGACACTCAAACATGCACATTCAGAAAGACAACTCCCCACTCTCGCTTAATTAGTACGATCACACTCGGGAAAATTCCTGTCTGACGCCACGAGTACAGCAGCAAGATGGCCAGGCTTAAGGGCCCGTCTCTCTACGAGGCCCTCGGCCTTTGGACTATTAATAGCCTCCAGGTACAGTCCTCAAGAGTGATTGTTTAGTGGCTGTCCTAGCACAGACATGGAGGCATGTCCCTGGTGCCGAGCAGGAGCTCCCCTTGGGGTAGGTCAGCCACCGGCCCCAATTTCATAAGCATTGTTAAAATTCATTTCTTAAAAAATTTATTTAATGTTCCTATATTGCTGTTGAGTAAATTCAACTCTCATTATGTGAGTGGCCGGTCTTGACTTTTACAGTGTCTATAAATAGCGACATCATTCACACGCGGCTCAGCGCTCATTCGTACCGAAGTGTGCATCTTCCAGCGAGTCGAAGGCTGCTTTGTCGCTCAAGTGTATTTGTGGGATGTGATTATGCTAATAATAGGAACTGAACGAAGGCCCCCGGGGCTGGCATCTTGCTCTACCTGCCGGCTCTCGGTCCGTCTGTATTGCTTTGTTCGAGGCCGGAGGTTCCCCAAACACAGCCCCTCCCTTGTCGTTCCGTTCGTCTGCTGACCCCCGCTCGGTTAATAGGCATTGCCATTTAAAACGCCGCCATGTTGTCTTGGCTTGTAGGATTATCGACCCGTTTCGATTAACCAAGCACTGTTTTCAAAGAGAGTTTCTCAGATGGTGGACTCTTATAAAGGAGTTCATACTTCTTGGAATAATCTGGCCTTTTAAACTTGACAGCCATCCCCGTCCGACCTTGTGTCGATAACAGGCGCCATGTGCTCTACTCTCTTTTTTCTTTTCAGTTGGTTGTTTCTCTATTATTATCACATTCTGAGAGTTAAGATAGAGGATCCCCCTCCTTTCTTGTTCCGCCATCTTAGCCATTGGCCCTTGGCAATTAATCGCTTGGGTAAGCTGTCAGGTGTGGCGGCCATGGCGTCCTCTTCATTTGCATGAGGCCAGGCTCTCATATGCCATGTTTGGTTGAACAAAAGCCCCTTCGGAAGGTGTTGACGCCGCCGCTGAGGCGCATGGCTGCAGCGGCCGAGTATGCGCGGCGGGCGGGGCTGCTGCATGCGATGGGATGGGGGGGGCTCCTTGCTGACTGTGAGTCCAAGCTCAAGTGTCAATTCAATTATCGCGCCATTGTTTTTCTTAGTCCAAAACATGACAAGTAAAAAAAAAAAAAATTAATAAAATTTTTTATAGGTCTATTTAATGTTTTCATTAATAAAAAGTCGAGATAGAGAAAGTGAATTAGTGAGGTCAGGAATATTTTTTTTATTAAGAATAAAATTACTCATGGAAGACAAACAAAGAGTATAATAATATTATGTTTGAGAGGAATAAGATTTGTAATTTAGTGTGGTTTAGGTTTAGGTGTCGTTGATGACGGTGACGGCAACATGGGATTGGATAGGGCCAGCTGGTGTGACGCCCCCCGTAGCACCACCCTCCCCCTCGCAAGTCGACAATGTTGCCGGTTTGGCAAGCGAATGAATGAGTGAGGGGGGAGGGCAAGAGCCGGCAACCGTGTCTCTCACCTCTCGCTGTCCTTGTTCGATCTCGATCCCGACTGCTCTCCTTGTCGCGCTCCGCACCACGCACCACTTCCGACCAATACGAATACGAAGAGAATCAGTCAGTTCAGTCTTGGCCGGAGAGCGGCGTCGGCCGGCGGCCTGACGTCTCGTGCTCAGCTGTTGTTTTTCTTTTTTACTCACCATGATGGCACGTCCCCTTACGCACACTAATCAAGTGTGCAAAGTGTGCCCTCCTCCCGTACTCGCGTTAACCGCGAATTTTGTGATAAGTGCAGTGTGATATTATTACCTTAGGCTAGTTTTAATACTCAACGTCTCTAGTACTTAGTGATGTCTGGATCTTACAAGTGCTCAATAATTCCGTTCTCCTGTGATAATTGTTCGAATTATGAACGAAACCATGGTTCGCACTCTGTTATTCTCGTATTGGCAATATCACAAGGTATTTAATCTTTGTTTATGGTTTTGACCTAGAATCCGATCGATTGTTTTCTTAAGTGAACCCGCGTGCTCTCGATCCTTTTCCTCGCGTTTGCAAAGACAGACAGCACAGCTGAAAATGGTGGGCCGCCGTCCGTCGACCGCCGACCCGACCTTTGTCCGTCCGTTCGATTTATTATCCGTTTGTTCCGTTTGTCCGTCCCGTCCGTCGTGGTCGCCGTTGCTACTGTGGCCCGACATCTTGTTTCAGCCCCCTCCTATTATCCTGAACAGATACGCATACGCATGCACATGCATTCCATGTCTGAGTTGGACTCTCTTCTCTCTTCCCACCTAACTGTATTCACAGTTCAATGAAACCCTCTTGCCATTTTCTTGAACCATCATCTCGTCCTCTGACAAGACATCGACATCCCGATCATTATCAGCTGATTGAAATTAATAATTCTGATTGATTTAATTGGTAATCTTAGGGCTGAATGAATGAAAGCTGAACCGAACGCACACGTCTACGTCTCTGGATCGCGGATCGCCATTGCAAAAAAGAGAAAATCGCAAGGCCTCTGTGAATGTGAATCCATTGCTCTTCCCCAATTATGAGACGAATTCGCCAATGCCAATTAATAGACATCGTTGCCGCATGTCTCATCTAGGTTGCTCTCAAGAACCGAGCCAACATTTCAGTATGCTCTTGTTCTAATTGTCACCATATTCTCTACTATGTACCCTTTTGATATATATCTGGTAAATTGACAAGCCATTTCTTTCATCTTTGACCTAAATATTAGATTTTTTTTTTAAGAAAGCATCTTAAAAATTTGTTGACGTTTTACAAATTTAGTCATTTTCTGATAAGTTTTTTTTAATAAATTTTCCATCACATGACACATTCTTATCATAAATATTTATATACACCTAGGATAATATTTTTTCGTTGTATAAAATTTAATAAAATTGCATTTAGAATATTTTATATAAATGAGATTAACATCTTTGAAATGAAAACAAAAGACTAGAGAGAGTAAATTCATTTTATCATAATCAGAATTGCATAATCTCATTAAATAATCATTAAAATTTGTCGTCCGACTGAAGGCCATTTTGATACCAATTCTCGTTTATAATTAAGAAAAAAAAAATAAAGAAATAATTAAAAAAATCGATTCTAAATGGTGTTTTATTTTATTTATTTTCAGATGTCAGCAGCCCAGATTCCAATGGCTCCACAAGCTACGGTCAATTCGGGCCAATCAGCGCATAGCCAGGACTCAAACATGAGTACAGGTACGAAGCATTAAGGCCCTTGGAAGTTGAAGTTTGAAGTTGAAAGGACAGGAGCCAGGACTCGACTCCGACTCGTCCACCTGGCTGGCTGGCTCACATCTTCTTAAGAAACGTGTTCTAAACCTTATTTTATTATTTCTTCTTTGTTATCCTTTCTCATACGTGTAGATCCTCACTTTTTCAAGTGAATTCAGAAAATGATTGGATCAACCAGTTAGCATAACCCCAACGGCCATTTTATAAAGAAATTCCTATTATTCTCTTCATCTTGAAGTTTCAAAATTTATTTTTAATTGAAAATTTGTGAAATAAACTAATTTTAATAGTCAGAGGTTAAAATTTCATATATTTTAATTAAATATAGGCCTATTATTTAATTTATATATATATAATTTCTTTAATAATACAATTCCTAACTTTTTCATCTCTGACACTTTTTTTTCTCTTTTATAAAAAAATGACATTTAAAAGATGAAAAATTTATCCATGATAAAGATTAGATATAAAATATAATGTTAAATAAAAAAGGTAAAATCAAAAAATTAATCAAAATTTTCTTTCTCTATTTTTTTGCCATAATAATTCATAAGAGGTAATTTCTAGAAATTAACCCCCCCCCCCCCCAAATATGCTTAATTCTATTGTACAAAATATTTATTAAAAAAAAAGCACTTATTATCTTGTACAGTGAAGGACAATATTAAGTCCCACCCATGCGTTTTCTACTTGTGATTATTTCATTGTTTTTTAAAAAATATTATATATTTTTTAATGGAAACTTGATGGTTCAAACCTAGAAAATTTCCAATAAAGATTTTCATTTTCTTTTATAAAAACAATGAAATAATCACAACTAGAAAACGCATGGGTGGGACTTAATATTGACCTCACTGCACTCTATTTAACACTAAAGTGATAACAAAATTTGGATCCAAATAATTAAATGATTTAAGAATGGAATTTTGTTTATTCTTTTTATAACAGAGGTTAGTAATTATTTAAGAAATTAAATATCTATTCAAATTATTTTTATAGCTGGAGAAAAAAATTAGGAATATCAATGAAATATTTATAATATATTAGGATACTACTACGATATTATCTCTTAATCTAAATTCCTTTATATTCTAAAAAAAAACATTGAATTTTATTAATAATATTTAAATTATAGATATATAAATATTTATTTTTAATCAATTCATTATGTAGTAAATTCTTGGACACATTTAGAGAAAACCTTGAATAAGTACTAAATAAAAAGAGCTTATTTGCTATATTAAAGCAAGCAATTCTTCTGATTTGCATTTATCAAAGGACAAATAATCAATATAAATTAAATGTATCATTTGTATGTTATATAATTTAAAATTAGAATTTAGAGTTAATTAGAACTGAACCCTATCATCATTTGACGTGTAGACTTTTATTGTTTTCTAGGTTCGTCGCACAGCGACAAGGAGCTAGATGGAAATACACCAGAGAAGCTGCCTCGCACTCCATCAGAAAGAAAAAGAAAACGTAAAAATGATGACGGGGGACCAGGCGGAAAGGGTCCCCGTCCTGCCCCGGATAACAAAAAAATTAACGAGTACTTCCCTAAACATTCGAGCAATAGCCCCATTCGACACGGCGGCTCCAAAAGTCCCTCACCACAACAGGGCTACACAACGCCGATGGTCAGTCTATTTTAAATATTCAGAGATTATTAAATTTAAGGAAAACAGAGAGTATTGATTACATGAAAAGATTGAGATCTCCACTTGATTCTAAGAAAAACCTTAAACTTAATTTCTATAAGCTCTTTTATATGAAAGTAAATTGTACTTTTTCTTGATTTCAATTAAAATAACTTAGAACTTGTTCTTTTAAGAATAAATATAATTCTTTATAAAAACCTAGAGAAATACCCCTTCAATTAAGATTTTTCTTAGGAATCAAAGATATTTTATGTCAATTATTAATCTCAGCCACCTCATTATTGGATATTGTTATCTTAAAAATATTTTTACATGGCACATAGCAAGCAAGCTCTTTTTGTCCCTCCTTTCAAAAAAATAGCCAGGGGGTTGACACAAAGAGCTTTTTTATTTTATTTATGTATATAGCTTGAAAAATCTCAATTGAGTAATAATAAATTGACTTGATAAATGGGAGGCATAAAGTTTTTTGCAATGTATTCAGGGGATTATTAGACAGAATTCTAATTTATTTTAAAATAACAACCAGTAGCTTTGGCCCTCAAAAATAAATAAAGATATTTAGAGAAATTTCCTCTAATGTATTTAAATTTAAATTTTTTTTTAATCCCTAAAAATTGTTTGAAACTCCCTTAAAAATCACATAATCACATAACAAATAATTATTTAAAATCAAAGTTTTTTGATTAATTGTGATTATTTACATACACATTTCATGTTCTACTTTTTTTAATGTCTTCTTCAGGTACAATTCATATTCAATGCACACTAAGAATGTTAATCTCTTAACTGAAGCGAGTTCTTGTATTGTGTTGTAGTTATTGCATGTTCTCTAAATGTGAATTGCTTTGTGACTCTTTGTAACAGATTTGTATCTGAATAAGGCGTCCCATTTTGGCTGGAATCGTTAGATTTAATGCAAATACAACAAAAACTTGGGTTATTTTTTAAAGAAAGTTTCAATTAGTGATTGTTACTTTTTATATTTATAAATGTATATATATCGAATTTTACAAAAGCCGTATTTTTCTAATGATTCGTTTATGATTCCCCAGTTTTGCAAATATTTATTAAAATTACCTTTAAATATCTTTTATTTTCATTTATATCTGTGCATTCAGAAAGTTAAGAATATCTTTACAAGTTAAAAGGTCTTAATTATAAAACTTACAAATAAATTGAAATTTAAAAAGAAATAAAATTTTTACATTAATACTATATTAATTAATGCATTTTATATTAACATTTTTGAAATTTCAAATTTTGCCTTTATAATCCGGCCTTTGACCTTTAAACAGGTAAATTCTTTTGAGTTAATTCCTTAATGTTTTGAATGCACTGACTGATAAATTCTTATTTAATCTTTAAATTAAACTTGGCTTTCTCAGTTCTCTTAAGGCTCTATGATATATTAAATTGTTCTTGTCCCTTCTTCAGAAGTAGAAGCGATTGTAACTCTGTTCTAATTCAATAAATTTCTATTTTGGCAGTTGTTTCCACCTTCGCCTCAAAGTTCAGTTGCTCCGACACCCGTGAACACCGTCGGAGCAGAATTTTCTACGCTTATGCATCCACCTCGCACGATGCTTAACAAACAGGTGCAAACGGAACTCACCTGTCAGCGGATACAAGAGTTTGAGACACAAGCATCGTCAGACCTCGAACTTAGGAATAACAAGATCGACGAGCTCAATCGAGTCAGTTTGGCTTTTTATCTTTCCTATTCTTTTTTAGTCATAGACTCTTATCATCAACTTTCAATTTATATCCTTTTTTTTTTTTATTTATTGATTTTAAAACTATTTTATTTTAAATTGAAAAAAAAGGCAACTTGCCTTGCAATATTTTTGCTTATGCAAGTATGATAACGTTTATCTATTTATTAAAATTCCGGCTTATTAATATTTAAAGGTAATTGAATATTTTTTTCTTAACCTTTCTTAATCTCAGATCCTAAATTATTTAAAGGACGTTTGATCAGGTGATCCATATTTAGTTCAATTCGTCTATTTTTACACCCGCTGCCTGGCAAGTTAATACACCACTGTAGTGATACCCATCGACACGGCTATTAGAGTTAGATGAAAGGTCATCGAAAATTTTAAATTTTTCATTTAAAAAAAAACCCTTCAAATTTGCATTTATTTTTTATAAGATGAAAGGTCATGTTTTACTCTTAAAATAACTTGGGTTACATTTTGTTTTCATCTTGACCTTTCATAAAAGTTTATCACGAATTATTATTCAATATTTGTTTTATTTATATTGATTTGTTCTCTTTTTTTTTTATTACAGACGACAGAAGAGCTCAGGCATCAGTTAACAGCTCAACAAAAAGTAATCGAGCAGCACAAGTCACATATAAATAAATGCATCGATGTAGTTAAAAAGCTGCTAAAAGAAAAGTCAAATATTGAAAAGAAAGAGGCTCGGCAAAAGTGTATGCAGAACCGACTGCGACTAGGCCAGTTCGTGACACAACGTGTAGGCGCCACGTTCCAGGAAAACTGGACGGACGGCTACGCGTTCCAGGAGTTGGCCAGGCGTCAGGAGGAGATCACAGCCGAAAGAGAAGAAATTGATAGGCAAAAGAAAATGTTGCTAAAGAAAAGGCCATCGAATAGCGAAACGGGCCGTAAGAGAAGTAATGCTCAAGGTGGCCAAGTAGCTCAAGCGGCTGCTGCAGCGGCTGCCGCCCTCCTCCATAACGGCACTGCCGATGCCACTTTCCTGAAACCTGAAGCCGTCCCCGGCTTCTCGTGGCAGGAATATTATGAGGCCGATGAGATACTCAAGGTAATTTATTTATCATTTCTACCTTATTATTTGTGAATAGTTTAAAATATATTTAGAAGGAAAAATAGAGTTTTTTCATCCTTCTATAGATATATTTCTAAAAGATTTCAAGTTTTAAAGAATCTCTCATCTTTGGTTAAAACACGATTAATATCTGTGTATGTGAAGCAAGTATGGAGGCAGAGGCAGCCAAAAAAGAATGGACCGAAACGTCTCCAGCTGATTGATAAAGCATTCAGATAATTTCCTTCTTGGCTGCCTCAACCTTCAAAACTTCATACTTCCTTCACTAAAGATATACAGCCACAACTTGCACCTATATATCTGTATATTTTACCTAAAATGATTGAATTAATCTTGTATTATGCTTCCTTCTCTCCTGTTTTTAATACCACTCACTCCTGGGTTGATTAATTCAAAACCTTTTTTATCTATTTTCCCAGGGCTTTTTTCTTTTCTTAGGCCTTTCCAAAAATTTATAATGGAGGGGTTCAGGACCTAATTTAATTTTCCCTACTGAAATATGAAAATAGGGAAACTTCAGTCAATCATCTTAATTGTTACTTAATTTACTGTAAATTTCAAAATATTAAGTTCGTAGGATGTTGAGAAAATCGGGGTTCTCAATAAATATTATTCGACATTTTGACTGCCCCCTGCGGATTGATTCTGTTAAAATTTTAATCTTAAGGACCATAAATATGTAAAGTTTCATCCTTATTTGACGAATGGTTCCAAAAATATAATTTGTTTGTTGCCCCATGTTTATTGACAATTTTTAGTTTTTTTTTATATTATCAATTTTATATTACCTATATTTTATTTTATATTTAAAAAAAAAATATCTAGTCCCCATTGAGGGTGGGGAAGGGAGGGTTGGGAAAGTCCCTTATTCCAAAAATTACAAAAATGGCATTTATTTTAAATATTGCACCTTACCAGGGGCAACCAAATCTCCTTCCGAAGCCCCGAAAAATAATAAAAAAAATATATCGAGAGAAACATGTATTAAAATTTTAAATACTGTTAGAAAGTATAAGAAAAATATTTTATATTCTATCATTACTTTTGGGAGGAAGGGGTTGGAGAATCATACCCCCCCTCCCTCCCCAGAAAAAATTTTCTGGCTACGGCCCTGCTCCTCGGAGCTTATTATTTATCTTTTGCAAATATTTTAAATAAACTAGAGGTGGTTCTGTCAACATGTTTATTTATAGCGATTTCAAGGAAGTTAGGGAATATCAAAAGTCTCTGCTAGTTATTTTATTTTTAACTTTCAAATAAAATTAAAATAGAAACAATCTTCTTAATCTATCCATTTAAAACAGTTTTATAAAAATCCATAAATAATTTACAATGAATTTTTAAAAATTTATAACTCGTATAAGTTACAAATTATTTTAAAACCTAAGTTTTAAAATTCCGCCCTCTTGCTATTGTTTCACAAAAACAATTTCTTTTCTAATTAATAAATATTTTATGAAAGAAGTTTTCTAGAGAACGTAGTTTTGACATTGTGTCCTATCGAATTTTCTCCATACTAGTTTTCAACAGATTTTAATGAGAATGAAAATTTAATCTTAAATAGCTTTTTCCGAAGTGAATCAATTTCAGATTAGAAATAAAGAGCTTTAAAATTCAATTTTTTTCTTCCCAAAATTATGAATTCAGTCATAAGCGCGTAGTCCTTAGGATTCTTTTTTAATTTTTTATTTTTCTAGAATTTTCTTTAGAATTTGAATACTTGTGTATATGTATATTCTTTTAATCTCTTATACTAACTACTCTAAACAGCATAATGTTAATAATGTTATGCTTGAGAGAGTGTTTTGGTTTATTTTTATACTGAAATAGAACTCTTCAAGGTCATTAGTTGAGTTTCATTTGTGAATATAAATCGCTTAAATATCTACAACATCTGCAAAAGTAGATGTTAATCGCTTAATTTTAAAACTTTACCAATTAAACATTAATGCCGACAGACAGAGTATAAAAGAAAAGTTTTTTTTTTTTTAAACATTCACTTACCTCTACACATCACTGCACACATTCACACAGTCTATTTCGGCAACTCTGGCTCATATAAGACTTTGATGCGAGATATTGATGGATATATAGTTATTGACGTTCCCTGATAAAATAGTAGGTACATATTCGGAATGGTCTGGCATGTCTTATTTAAGTCTATTTGGTGTCTGAAAGGCTTAAATAAAATCATCAGAACTGCCAGGAGGTCCGAACCCGTTGACATTTTGGTATACGAGGTTACCAGGCTAACCCTCACACCAAGCCGGACGGCTCACGAACCTTTTAAACAAAGTCGGCCAAAAATAGCCTACTAGTCTTTACGATGTACTTTTTCAGTTTTTTTCGGTTTTCTCAAAATTCGCTCTAACGATTTTGATTAAAATTCATAAATCAATTATTTTTTAGATGCTCTTTAAAATGTATATTCTCATTTTACCATTGAAATCTTCTGAAGACCACTTTACTCTTGTACTTCGTAGGAAGGATAGGAGAAATGGTTTCTATGGTAACAAAATATAAATATTTTCCCATGTTTATAAATTTTATTACATCGTTAATTTTAATATACGTATCAGCTGAAACTAAATACATGTAGATTCAAAAAATCTGAAATGACAAGCAGAGCACACCAGATTTTTTATTTCATTAATATTTGGCGTTATTTCTTTGTAATAATAACAAAATGAAATGCATTTCTATGATTACAGTTAAGGCAAAGTGCTCTGAAAAAGGAGGATGCTGATCTGCAGTTAGAAATGGAAAAGTTGGAGAGAGAACGCAATTTGCATATCCGGGAATTGAAGCGGATCCATAACGAGGATCAATCGCGTTTCAATAACCACCCTGTCCTCAACGATCGCTATTTATTGCTCATGTTACTCGGCAAGGGCGGTTTTAGCGAAGTGCACAAGGTGGGTTGGGTTACTCTTTTTTTTATTTAATACCGTAAATATTTATTGAATTTCTTTTTAATTTGAATGATCTTTTCCAGGCGTTCGATTTGAAAGAGCAACGCTACGTGGCCTGTAAAGTCCACCAACTTAATAAAGACTGGAAGGAAGATAAGAAAGCTAATTATATCAAGTTTGTATTTCTTTTCTTTTCTATCTAAATATATTTTTATAAATCAATCTTATAATAATTAAAATGAGAATTTGGAAATTTAACAACATTTTTTTAATCTAAAGAAAAACTTTTTTTCGGTCACACTTTTATTTAGCATAAATTTTTTTCTTTTACTTTCAATTAGTTCATTCAAATTTGGAAATATTATAAATTATTTTCCATTGATTATATTGGTATAAACTAATTTATTTTTTTTTTCTTTTATTCATTGCCTTTAAAAAGTGACCAAAACTTAAGGTAATAAAATATTTTATATTAACTTATTTATTTATTATCCGATTTTGAATAGAACTATTTGAAAAAAGTAATACTAATCAATTCAAGTAAAAAATCAATTTCCCCATGAATGAATCAATTTCCAAAACAAAATGACACGTATAACATTCAGAACTTTCAGAAATCTAAATTAGGGAAGTTAGTTTTTTACTTGAATTTGTTTGTAGAATAATCTTTTTTTTTATATTTGAGTAAAATTTTAGTTTGTTTATTCTTTGATATTTAAACTGAGCTTTTGGGATTGTAGGCAGCCAAGTTGAAATAAAACTAATTTTATTTATATATATAGAAGGAACCGGAGAGTAAAACGAGCATATAATGGACGCCTCTCACATCAATTTAATCCGTAGGTATTTCGACAGGTCATCATCAGGACAAAAAAGAAAAAAATGATTTTTTGGAGGGCCTGTGTCAATCAATATGTTAAAAATATTTTCTTGAAAATTCAGAGATGCAGGGAACTGATGCCAGCAACGAGCGAACGTTTTTTGTACTGATGATGGCCAGGCGTGATGCCGGTGTAACGGATTAAATTGGTCAGAGAGGCAGCCGTCCAATATATGCTAGTTTTTTTTTACTCTCCGGTTCCTTCTAAATGTATATGATCCAGCGGAAAATTCTAATCATAATATTTTTATTTCTTTGCTCCGACGTTTCGGCTTTTAATATATAGATAAAAAATTCGTCCTGAGGAAGGGAATTCCCGAAACGTCGCCGAAAATAAGTTTTATATCATCCATGACTGTATACAACGCCAATACCTCACTTACTATAACATACTATTAGTTATAATTCATTTTTATTTCTAATTAAACAGTTGACTTTATAAAATATTCTTTGTTTTGCAGACATGCCTTAAGAGAATACAATATTCATAAATCGTTGGACCATCCGCGTGTAGTCAAACTCTACGATGTCTTCGAGATTGACGCAAATTCCTTTTGTACTGTACTCGAATATTGCGACGGCCACGATCTCGATTTCTATTTAAAGCAACATAAAACCATACCGGAACGTGAAGCTCGCTCGATTGTAATGCAAGTGGTCTCAGCACTGAAATACCTCAACGAGATCAAACCACCCGTGATCCATTACGATTTGAAACCTGGAAATATCCTCTTGACTGAAGGGAATGTGTGTGGGGAAATTAAAATTACTGATTTTGGACTGAGTAAAGTTATGGATGAGGAGAATTATAATCCAGATCATGGAATGGATCTAACATCTCAGGGTGCTGGCACTTATTGGTAAGTTTTCTTCATCTTTTCATTTTTTGGAAACTTTAAATCTTTGCTTTCAAGTCCGCGAGTTTTGCTTTCGAAATTTTTCGAACTAAATTTTATGATTTATAAATAATTTGAAGGGGTCGGGTGCATATAGTGTAACCCACTAATATATAGTTCTGAGATATTTCAATTTTAAACCTTGTAAACAATATAAACACCAATAGGAAGTTTTGTTTTTTTTTTCTTCTGTTAGAGAACTCTAATGAGAATATCAGGCTTAGAAACAAATCGTTCAACTAGTACAGACCTTTGTTTGCTCAATTGATGGTGCTGAAAAGTTGGGTTTGTCATAATTGTGGGTTAGCCCAATCTTGAGTCGACCCCTTCCCTTATGACTGCAGGAAAGCGATTTTGTTATCCCGTCATGATATTTTATGCTGAACTCTTAAATTTTTTTTTTAATATTGGCCAGAAAGCTTTGTCTTTGATTGATTCATAATAACGTTTACATACCATCACCATACATTACTTTATAATTCACAAATGACCTTGTGATCTACTAGTTGTGAATTCGTTCCTATCTTATTTTCATTCATTTCAAAGAAAGAGTGTTTGCTTATGGAAATATCATTTTAGAGCAAGGAATAAGCCTTTTTAAAAGCGTTTTAGTCAAAATTTATTGGCGATTTTCAATTCATCTGAATTTATTCCTTCCAACATATCATTAAGAATAAAAAATTAAAATAGAGTATAAGTTTATATATTAATAATATCACATACTTTGCTTCTCAAAAGACTAAATCAAATTTGAATTAAGATTGTTAAGATGAGTAAATCTATTGAAACTATGTTGCATAAATAAACAATATTTTGAGCTATTTGCATTGATTGTCATATTGAAGCTTTTTCACAAATCAAATGTATGACTTGTGATTTGAATCTTAATTCTACTTGTTGAAGGCTAGAAAATGATTTGAACCGAATTACTAGTATTGTTTATTTATAAAACTTCTGTAAAATCTTTTTTAATATATATTAAAGGAACACATTCTTATTGCTAGTCAGGTCCCAACTCAGAAAACAGTGACAGATTCCATTTTAATATTTAAAAAAAATTATTTCAAGTCTTTTAGACCAAATACATCTTCTCCATACATATCGGTTAATATTTTTATTAATATTCTTTTTTTCTTGCTTGAACAGCATCTTTACCTTTCCTATAGTAAAAAAGTAAAATATGCCGGAAATGCTCCTTTTCACTTTGTATTTGAAAGGGCGCCAACGAAAAAACACTGAGAAAGAATCAAAAGAACTTTTTCACAAGAAAGCCTTGCTATAACCAATCTTCATCTGAGCCACTCAGAGAGCATAAGAAATCCATTGCTTTTAACATTGGTTATAGTTTTCTTAGGCCATATAGACTATAAACAAATACTTCAGTTTTAAAGATAGAGTGATCCAAGCACATTTATCTGAATTAGATTGTAGTTCATACTTCATACACTTTATATACCCAAGTTTTATTTCGATTTCTTTATGCAATTCTCATTATTTAATGTGATCAACTTTTGGTACTAAGCCTATATCACACAATCTACACGAAATGTTCTTGCTAATTTCCTTTTATTTCATTTTCCATGTTAAATGGAAATTGTTTCTTAATCAGAAGTTTGTTCGAGGTGTGCTGCAGGAGAAGATGAGTTGTTGAAAAAATTCTTCGATCCCTGGTACAGTGACTTTATTGATATAATGCATTATGCATTCCTAGTAAATCAGATCTATAAAGTCTATAATATCAAAGAATCGAAAGATTTTTTAAAATTCATCTTCTGCAGTCCACCAAAACAACAAGCCTGTAACTAATTACAAATTACCTCATTAAGAATATATAATTTTTATTTGTTATTTTTATTTTATTTTATTATTTTTTTTTATTTACGGGATAGCCTTTGGCCATTTCCCACTTTTTACTTTTTTGTACATAAATTAATACAAAGAACATTTTACATATAACATAAGAAAATACACCATATAAAATTACATGCCAATCAATCAACTTAGAGAGAATATAAACAACATAGTAGAGAATAGAAGCTATAAAAATACCTGTTAATACATATGAATATAAACCAAGTAAAAACAATATACTTATATATATATTTTTATTTTAAATCATTGAAGTTTTTCAGTGTTTCTCGCCCCTTTTTTACTTTCTCCTATTTTATGTTCTATTTATGAAGTAACTCCTTAACAAAGAAGGAAAGTCACAAACATTTTTGACTTTTTTTTAAACATGTGAAGCCTTCTGATTTATACTATATCAATATTTGTTTTTAATCTTCCAGCCCAATATTTACTATTTCTCCTTGCATCTCCGTAAGTTGAGTAAAATTGAATTACATATTATTCAACTTCAAAATATTGTTTTTACTTTCTCTTACCTCTATATATATGTTAATATATAGGGAGAGAAAGTATTGGATTCATGTCAAAAATTCGATGTCGGGATTTTGATGGATATACACGTTTTGAGGTCCCCCTTTGAATCCAAAAAAGTGGTTTTCGCCACATGGTCTGTCTGTGTGTCTGTCTGGGTTCAATTTAAAGCATGAAGGAATTGAGCTAGGGAGTTGAGATTTTATATTTCTAAAGACCACTTTACTCTTGTACTTCAGAGAAAAGATAGGAGAAATGGTTGCCATGGTAACAAAATATAAATATTTTCCCATACTTATAAATTTTACATCTTGAAATTCGAATGTACCGTAATGTTGGAACCTAAACATATGTCAACACAAAAAATCTGGTGTGACAAGCACAGAACACAACTTTCTCTTGCCGAAGGGTAAGAGAAAGTTGTGTGCTGTGCGACCAGTCACACCAGATTTTTTTAAATTATTTTAGATGGTATTATAATAAACAGAATTTAATATAAATTATTTTTTCAGGTATCTTCCTCCGGAATGTTTCGTTGTCGGCAAAAATCCTCCAAAAATTTCTTCAAAAGTAGACGTTTGGAGTGTAGGCGTTATATTTTATCAATGCTTATACGGCAAAAAGGTATTTTTTATGTTTCCTAAATAAATTTAAAATTTTGTCATTCTAACTTAGAAATTATTATAAATTAATAATTAATTATTATTCTTAATAATTCCCCTTGGCATGCATTCATCATTCTATTTTATGATTTCTTACTTTTTATTAAATGACCTCTTATTGATATAAATAATTTTCAATCCATCTTATACAAACAAGATTTTATTATTATTCTCATCTTTAAATTATAACAAATTATAAATGAAATTGGTTCGTGTCCAATTTGTCAGGTAAGGCGGTCAGGTCGGCCCGTGTGTAGGGCCCTTTAAGAAATCTCCCCTACATACCGGCGGGTTTTTGGCCAATAGACGTAACCCTCACTTGTCCTTTTTTACTTGAGATGGTTTCTTATTTTGTTGAGGTTGATATCCATTTGCCAAAATACTTTCAATATAACTCGGTTATTGCTCCCTTTTATAGAGGTTATTTTAAAAAACAGGGTTGAGGTCTGTCTAAAAGATTATACCATTTTTAATTTCTAAAAAAGAAAAATTTTTTTATAAATTTCAAAGTAAATTTATTTATTTCGTTATCCCTTATAAGTTTTTTTCGAGATATATCGATACTTGGAAATTCAAAGGCCTTTAAGAACAAAATAGCAAAAATGAGTTTTATATACAGAAATGTTCAGCTTTTTGAGCTTTACAAAACTCTAATTAAAATTGTGCTATCTCAAAAAAAGTGTTTTTTATGCCATTAAATTTTTTATCTGGTAATCTGGTGTGACTCGTCGCACAGCACACTATTTTTTCTTAATTTCAGTAATTTAAAGGCGCATTCTGTACTTGTTTGCCAGAATATAAATACAAATCAAATTTTTAAGTATTAATTTTTAAAATTTTACGTTAAAAATAAATTTTTTTGCGAAAAAAAGGTATTTTTTTCAAATCTCGGGGGGTGGGGGGTAATTACCCCCTTTACCCCCCCCCCCCTTGTATCCGCCCTTGTTTCCAACTATCGATATCTTCTAATACATCCACTCATGGAAGCCTTCCAAACATATATATTTACAATTACATTTTAAAGTTTTATAATTAGAAAAAAAAACATGATTTAATATTTCCTTCATATTCTCTTTTATTTTTTTTCTTGGCAATTTCATTTTTTAATTAAATATCTTTTTAATAGGAGCAGGTGATTGAAGGCGCATCGTTCCCATCTTCAGGACGACAAATTGCTAATGTTGCTTAGATTGATACATTAACAATGTATCGTCCCTGAAGATGGGAACGATGCGCTTCCGAAACGCCGACAATATTTAAAAAATATTTTTATTCCACGCTGGCTGCCTTCATTCCCCTGCTCCTGTTAATTATTAATCAGCCATCGAATTCCTTTTCACATACAAGAAAAAGAAAAAAAAACAAGAGGGGTTTTGAAAGGAGGGTGACTTTGCTTGGTTAAATTTGCATTAACACCAACTAATACGATTTTATGAGCCATTGGCGATAGAAAAAAAACCCTGTAACTGTTCTATTATTTCATTATTTACCAACCCTTTTTGCAATATTTGCTTGTTGATTCTTGATCTCAATCGATTTCAAAATGTTTCTCTTTGTTCAGCCGTTCGGGCATAATCAATCGCAAGCGACAATTCTTGAAGAAAATACAATTCTCAAGGCGACCGAAGTTCAATTCGCGAACAAACCCACAGTCAGCGGAGAAGCCAAGGTAAATTCATCTTTTAATTTGTTTTTATTCATAATCTACTTACTTTTTAACCATTTATCATTTAAGTTGTTTTTTAAATCATATTACATTCTTTTCCGACCAGTGTATTTGATAATAAAGGTTCTAATTGACTGCTAAATTAATATATAAAAAAATTTATAACAGGTGGGGAATTTTTAAAAATTTAGATATTTTATAAAATAATTCTAACTTTATCGAAATAAATTAGATTTTTCCATTTCTTCTTCTATAATTCATTTTACTTTTGTAGTTTTGATTAATAAATGAATAATTCGGTAATCAGATAAAAATAAAATAGATTTTTTTCATTCATTCATTTTTCTAACCTTGACCAGGAAACGAATTTTTGGAAAACATTCATAAAATTCCTCATCATTCCACGAATTCGTAAAGTTAATTAAATTTGATAGTTTCTTAATCTGTTCCAAAAATGTTTTTCTCAAATCTTCAAAAAAAATTTACCTCTTCAGACATACGAGTTATTCGATTCGATAACGAGCAATTTTGTATGCGCTTTCATCCAACTTTTTCGTGCATGCCTCCCTAGCCGGCCCAAACACTTGCATTGTAAGAAGTTGTCACGCCAAAAAAACATTACGGTTTCTTCTAATAGGTTCCCTAGTATAATAAAAAATTAAGACCTTAAGTTTTAACTCTCTGACCTCGATATTATTATGAGATTCCAATCTAAAGGCTGTTTCACACTTACCCTGTAACGAAAGGATACGACATTCCTTAAATCCTGTAGTATTATGTCCTTATTAATGATAAGAAGAACAAAAATTTTTTAGCGGCTTCTATTTTATTTGGCTCTTTTTCATATTTTTTCATTTATAAATTTTGTTTTTTGAGCTTAATTTAGTGTTTTTGAAAAGTAGGTCAGAGGATAGAATCAATTTTCTCTTTTATATTCTCTAAATTTATTTTTAAATTTTCAAATCAAATTTGTAAATTTAGTAATTAATAGGTTTTTTATTTTCTTTCTAATAAAAATGTGTTTTATTTCTTTTAAATTAGTCGTTTCCTTGAGGGAAGAAAGATTCAATGAATGAACTGAAATGATAATTTGTTGCATTTACGGCACACTTTCTTTTGAATGGAGTCCATCCAGTCTGGTCAGAGAGAAAACGAGAAGTTTGCATTATGCACAAATGTTAATGTTAATATGGTTTAACGCCCTTGTCTGCTTGCTCAGAGTTTTATTCGTGGATGTCTCGCCTACCGCAAAGAAGATCGAATCGACGTACTCTCGTTGGCTCGGCACGAATATCTTCAACCACCAGTCCCAAAACACGGCCGACAGGCAAGCAATCAGCAACAACAGCAGCAGCAGCAACAGGCGCAACAGCAGCAAGCCCAACAAGTGCAACATGTGCAGCAGCAACAGCATCAGTCGACTGCAGGTGCTTTTTCCGCTGGGATGTTCTCCGGGATGAATGCGTCAAGTTCCTCGTAGCCTAGGCGTAAACGCATGACACGTGCAACTCGGCGCTGCACCGCCCCGCTGTGATGCCTCCACAAATAACATGCAGAACAGAACTAAAACACTACATGAACACAAAATACACATATACACACGCCTGCCAACGACTGATCTATTTTTTTTATTTAATTCTACATTTTTTTAAAATTTTTTTTTAATTTCGATTTCTAGTTGTTAACTTTGAAACGGTGCTTAAAAAAAAAAAAACAAAAACAAAAGAAAAGAAATGAGTAACACGAAAAAATGGACGCTTTGTGTAATTTAGCGCCAATTAAAAACGTGACTTGATTCTTTCATAGAAAAAAATCTAAGTTCCTTGTCAAGTCTGTGACGCTGACAGTGTGCTTTATTCGGCCCGTCAACAAACATTTTGCTGGAAAAGCTCCGAAGTGTACATAGATTTAATGTTATCCTTAAAGATATTGCCCTAATTTATCTGCTAGTTCGAAAGGGTCAAGAAAATTTGGACGTGAAGTTTTTACATGGACACTGGTTAAAAAAAGAAAAAAAGATGATTTGTTCATCATCTAGCTCCCTATCTTTTCGTTAGGGAACTTTATAGAATATACAGTTGATTTTTTAATTAATATTTTTTTGTTATATGCGTGTGTAAAAGTGATGACTGGTGTCAAGAGACTTCTTAATATTTGCGAAGTTTGAAGCTTTAGAATGGATCAGTGATGTGAAAGTTTCCCGCCAGACCGACTATTTACCAATATTCTATGAATATGGATATCCTTAAAACTATCTTCAATCTATCTACTCTATCTCTATCTCTATCTATATCTCTTTCTAAAGAACTTATGCTAAGCTTCAGCTTCCATAAAGTTAACCAAAGTTGTCGAAATTTAATAGTGAAAAAAAAAAAAAAAAACAAGTTTGCAAGTCCCCTTGTCCCTCTGGATAAATAAGAAAATAAAAAAAAAAAAAATTTGAAAATATATTCCACGTGACAAAAGTTTTTTACATAATACATTTATTATTTTAATTTGAAAGTGATACATTTGTACACACCTGTTGGTCTGATGGGATTTGTAAAATACTACAAAAGGCAACTCCAAATTAATCATTTAGAATATTATCTTTTCTTCCTACTTTTAAATTTTTTATTTAAAAAAAAAACACTAGATCTTATTAAACAAACAAACAAGGCTACTGTAAGTTATTTTTAAAGTGTCCTTTTCTCTGGACTTTGTAATATAGACTTGTTGATTTTTGCTTTGATTTCGGAAAACGGAATTCACTTCCGAAATCGCAGAGTTATTGAATTTTTTTTTTTTTTTTTTAACAAATCGGCGTTACTGCACATTCTGCTTGTAAAGTTTACAAAACATCATAACAATTTCATATCATAATCATTTAAAATGTTCTATTGATATAACGTTCTTATATGTATATATATATATATATAATATATAGATATTCATTATATAAATATATTATATATAAAGACTTTTTTTTTTAATGATAGAATTTAGTACTAAAGAATTGAATCTCTTCTAGATAAGACTATTTCCCATTGAAATTGATTAAATATAAAATATAGATATATCTACATATATATATGTATGTATATATATATTTATATTTGCCTATTAGAGTCAGCGAATGTTTTGGCAACTTTACTGGCAGTTTGTCGGGCCAAGTGTGCGTGTCCGCGTAAGAATGAATGGAAGACCCGCTTAGCGGCGAAAACGAATAGATGTAAATCATAATGTGCAAGAGCTTCAGTGTGTCCAGAATATATATATATATATAAAAAGTCTGACCGATTTAAAGGCTTTTTTGTTTGTTTATTCCTCAGTTTTTTTTCCTCGGTTATTTGTTTAATAAAGGAGAAAAAAATATTCATTCGAGAATATCGTCAAAATAAATTTAAAAAAAATATATTATATATATATAAAAAATAAAAATAAGTTTTTTTTTTTTATTATTAAATTCGGCCAAAAATATTAAATTAAGTCTGACTTGTAAAATTAAAAAAACAAAAACGAATTTATAAATTTTTACTAATATTTAGTGATAAAGACAAGGATCCTCCACAAGTTTACGCGGGCTAATTTTCATTTTTAAATAATGTATATAGAAATATAAAAAAAAAGAGAAAAAAAAATGCGAAATCAAATCCTCAAATCTTCGGGTCTCTATGAATGAAATTAAACTTTTTAAACATATATTTTTTTATTTATTTATTTATATAATTTTTTTTTTTTTTTTTTTTCATTTATGACTTTCCATTTATTTAGGAATGAGAAAAAAAATGCAAGAGCCAAACCCCGTGGAAATGGATTGGTAGGTGATCACTAGGTTGTTCTACATTGGCTATAATACAAAACGTGTTAATTTAATTAACTTAAGATATCCTATCATTGTAAAATAAATCAAAATTTGTAAATTCGTCTCATTTTTCAATTTCCCATCCGGTCTAAAAATTTCTTTTATTTCTTTCCAAAATTATTTTCTTTTTATAATACTTTCTTTTATTTCAGAAGTAATTTTTCAGGTTGAAATTGTCTTCAAGATTTTGTTTTTATTTTGAATTTAAAAATTTCATTCAAAAATGGCTAAATTTTTTTATTCATTATTTATGAACTTAGTTAGCAGTGAAAATAAAATTAGTAAATGTAAAGTATTTTATATTTTTAATATCAATTAATAATAAATCAACATTGTTGAGTGATTTGTATCATCACAGTAACAATGTGTTAATTTGTTATTTTTATTAAAATATATTAATGGATTAACTACCAATCAATTAAAATAAATAGCGACTCTCTAAATGGCCTTTAGATTTTAAAGGAAACCTTGCATTAAAATGATCATTTCACTATAAATATGGTAATTTTATGTTTAAGGTAAATAGAGAATTTAAAACATTTATTTCGATCTTATCTCACAAATTTTTTGAACGAGTACAAGAACGGACTATAATATCTCTCGGACAAATATTTTTTTCTTGTCAGGTTTTTGGTTTGAGTGAATGTCGTGAGGCCGAACTCGCACAGAAACTTACATCCTGTTGGTGGCAAAATATACCAAAGACAAATCTTTGTCGTGACGGTCACGGAAATCGCACCACACGACAATTTCTCGGCGACAGATTGTAAATTCCTGAGTACGTTGGCCTCAAGACAGCTACACAAACACAAGACAAGAACTCAAATATTGGATAACAAAAACAAAAACTTGTTCCAATAGGCGACAGAATTTGGGAGGAATTTAAATTCGGGAAAAAAAAGCCAAAGAAAAATAGTCATATTTTAAGGTGCGCGTTTCGGGATGCTAATTTCGGGACTTTCCAGCGGCCACAATTTTGAAGCTATCGACCTCAAATTTTTTTAAATTAAAGCTATTTAAAATATCTACAAGTTATAGAAGCCCTTTTTTTGATTTTCGAAAAAAAAATTTTCAAAGATACTAACACAGGCTATTCTAATTTCAAAATCTTCAAGAAAGCAATTTCACATCATAAAGGTAAAGAAATAAAATATTTATTTATAACTATTCAAATTAAACATTTTCAAAAAACTATTTTGTCTTATTTATTAACTAATTTAGTAATTGTAATAGGTGTAATTTAAAGATCAACAATGTACTTATTTATTACTTTTATTTTGAATCGTTTATTGAATCATGGGCGACCGGAGGGGGGGGGGGGGGGGGGGGGAGGGGGTTTAATTTTTTTAAATTCTTATTAAACTACAACATTCAAATAGTTTTTTTTTTTTATTAAATCTTATCTCCAACTTTGAAATCTATTACTTTTGCAACAAATGAGAATTTCTCCAAAAGTAAACAATTTCAATATTCCGCCTTTTTTTAATTAGAAAGTGAAATTAGCTCTTGTTTTCATTTTAAAATAGCTTTTTAATTTACTATTAATTAAATATAATTTTTCTTTAAATTAAAAAAAAAATACCTTTATAAATTGGTTTGAACAAGGGAGTTTATAATTCTTTTATTTTACAAGATATTTTTTCTTGTTAGTTCAAATTACAAATAATTGACATGTCTCTTTTCCTCATCTTTGTTCATATCAATTTCTAATATTTGGTGGGAATCATGATGGGAAAATTAAAATATTAATTTATAATTAAAACTTGTTAAAATTTGCTTAGGGGGGATATTGTTAAAACATCAAAAATCAATCTAAAAGTTTAAATTCACTCACCAATAAATTAGTAAAGGATATAATCTCTGGCATATATAATATCTACACGTTTGGAAAAGGATCATTGACTATTTTTTTTAAGAATAAAAGGTCAGTAGAAGACGTTTTAAGCAAATGTGTAAATTGGCGCGCTACTTTGTCTAAAGTTGAGGTGAGCAGGTGGCGGCTTTCTGTTCGTCGTTGACGACGAGAGCCGAAAAGGATAAGCCGAACGCCGAAGACAGGAGAAGAGCTGCGCGTTGACAACACGGCTTGACAGCTGAGGTCTGCTAAACCCAGACAAGAGACCAGACCTGGCATGGCATTGTTTCAGGCTATACTCTGCATCGTTTTCACCTTCGGCTTTACGTTGGCCTCCTATGGCGATCGGGCACCCTATTATTATAAATGTGTTAAAAACTGCCACGAGGATAACTGCACCAAAGGTGAGAAACATTTCTCTCCCTTATCTCACATCTCTCCTATTTAACTAATCATTATCTATTTTTTAGATGATAGTTTTGATAAATTACAACCCATTCATCTAAAAATAATGCAATGGTCCTGTAATGATGAATGCAAATATGAATGTATGTGGAAAATCGTTGCTTTGTATCAACAAAGGGAATGGGATGTCCCGCAATTCTACGGAAAAGTAAATCACATTCTATTATTTTTTTTATCTATTTAATTTATTAATATTAATTAAATCATTATGCAGTGGCCTTTTGTGAGAATTCTCGGCATCCAAGAGCCTGCCTCAACTCTCTTCTCAATTTTCAATTTATTATCACATTATATTATGTTAGTGAAATTTCGAACTGAAGTCAGAAGAAGCAGTCCTTATTTTTGGATGTGGATTTGTTATGCTGCCGTGAGTATAATTTTCATTTAAAAGTTAGAAATTATGAATTAAGGAAAGTGTAGTCTTTAAGGAAATGGACGTTTTCATTTCAACTTTCATTCAAAAATTTAAGTCTCACATTCTTCTGAAACTTTATATAATAATATCAAAGCTGTTTTTACTAAGTTTCATATCTTCTTCTTTATATATATAATTCTTCTGTACGTGTGTATGTGACTGAATTCCTCCTAAACGACTGAACCGATTTTGATGAAATTTTTGTGTATGTTTGTGAGAATCCCGGACAGGTTTTGTTTCACAATTAACAATAAGTTAATGAGTAATTAACCGTTAAAATAAGAAAAAAATAAAAATTAGGAGAAATGGTAGGCGAGCAAGGGGGTCCAGGAGGCGCAGCCCCTGGCTAGACGGAAAGCCCCGCTGAAGGCGGGGCTTTGCGTCTAGTATTATTTATATAAATTTTACCCCGGATAAAATTGGAAAATAATAATTTCGTTATAATCTTATTTCGACTGGTTTTGGTCATTTTATCGAATCCATAAGTTTTTTTTTATTGTATTTTTCAAACTCTCCAACAATGCATTTCATTTTAATTGTTCACAATAAAAAACCTTGGTGTGACTGAACGTATGTCACACAACTTTCAATTATTCGAAAGTTCTGACTGTCCTGTCCCATTCCCTGTCAAATTTTTTGTATCAACGTCTCTCTTTATTTAGTTTCTGAGAGAACACCAGAACCAAAGACGTATGATATATAGTATCATACATAGGAAAATTTGTTTTCATGGAAACCATCATTCATTAAATAAGAGAAAGTAAAAGTAAACTGGATACTATTGGAATAAAATTATAATGAAATTTCTTAATTTAGTTTTGCTTTTTACCCTGGTGTTTACAATTAAAACAGACTTAAAAAGAACTACTTCTATTCCATATAATATATGAATCAAAACTCATATATATAAATTTATATATATATATATACATAGGAGTGGAGTGCCAAGTATATACACTATGAGGATAGGAGTCTTGTTTCTTAGCAATGAGAAAAATAACTTTTTAGTTTTTCTCCGAGTATTTCGAAGGCATTATATATACAGGGTCTATCAGAGAGAGCTATTGTTCTCAGCCTCGAAATATTAGAAGCCTCAACTTGGCATTTCATATGTTAGACAAAATAAAATATAAAACAAACCATAAGAGAGAAATTAGGAAAGTAGACACAATTCAATATTATTTCCTGTGCTTTACACCAATAGGTTTTTTATACATACATTGTGAGAAGAATATAAAATAAGATTTAGTTTGAAATAATCAGTAATTTGTTGCTATAAAATAATTAAATAAAAATAAAAAATATTGAATTTAAAATTTGGTAAGTTCATAGCCTTTTTGAAAGCATATATATAATTGAATTAAGTCTCAAAGAAGGGGGGAGGTGTAATTGTAGAAAAGACTCCCAAAGATTGTAATTTTAGGTAAAATACTAAATAACAAAAATGAAAAATAAGTGCCAGTCAGGAATTAAATTAGATAAATATTCGAGTCATTTTATTTGATTCTTTATTTGATCATTACCTGAATACATCCTAATTTCACCATATTACAAACAAAAATATATATATACCTATCATCATCATCATCGTTGAAGTTATTAATATAATATACATTACAAAAAAACCCCCTCCCCTTCCTCATTCTAACATGTGTTGATAATTATAAAATATTTAATAAATGTTTGTAAACTTTATTTACAGGATCGTTCCTAGATGTGATGCGAAAAGGTGGATCGTGAATATAAAATTAATGGTTTTGTAGGATCTATCAGTATGTCCTATTGATTAACGCAGTTGGTACTGTAGCTTTGAGGAGCAGTTGATATGAAATATTCTTTTTTTTACTCTTTACTTTTTAACAAAGATTCTTGCCATCTAATTAATATTTTTAACCCAAATGTTGAGTGAAATTCCGATAATTTAATCAAATTTAATACTGTTAGAATTTTTTTCATGCCAAAAGGAATTTCTAATGACTTCTTTATAAAAAATACAGAATATGTTAAAATGACTTTTTGTTGTTTAAATTTTAAAAATTAGAGTGAGTTTTGCAGTTAGATCCTTCAAATTTATCAAATAATCTAAGAAATTATATAAAGAAAAGGTTTCATTAACATCAAAGTGTGTTTTATGATGGCACATTTCACATGGAATCCATTCAATAATTGATAAAGCATTTGATTTAAATCATAATTTATTATATTATGGGAAAAATAATTTTTTAATGTAGTGTATAGATTAAATTTTATGATAAGTTCCAACTTACCTTTCTAATTTTTACATTACAAGTTTTAACAGATGTTTTCTAAAGATGATGATGTTTTTTTTAATAATTGATCTGTAAGTTACATTGAATGCAAGGAACTAATTATATATATATGCTGTTTAATGGTGTGTAAAGACAAAAATTCAAAATTGAGTTAAGCACGGAATATTGTTTCAAATGCTTTAATTAATAGTATTTTTATGAAATATGTCCTAAAAAATTTATATTTAATGTTACTTGCACAATTGACAAGAAAAATTATATATAATCCAATAAAAACAAAAAAATGTTGATTTTCTCAAAACTCGATGTTTGGTCTTTGACACACCATTGATAACAGGGTCCATATATACAGTATATACTCACTTATACGAAAATCTAAAGAGAAACATTTCTTTATTTTTTTTAAATTCTGCATTTGATCCGAGCATCTTTGATTTTTCTACTTGCTGTTCTTTTCAATTTACTGCGATTCATATATCAAATTTTCAATCTATGATAATGCACTTAGCCCTGCAATGACCAAAGAAGCTCGAAATGTCGTATATTTCAATAATAAAAAAATAAAATAATTATAATTGCAAATTGTTTATATCAACTAATTAATGATTAATTTTTAGGTATGCTTGAATGCCTGGTTTTGGTCAGCTATATTCCATGCAAGAGATTTTCCATTTACGGAAATAATGGATTATTTTTGTGCATTTTCTATGGTCTTATTTTCCTTTTACTGTATGGTCTTAAGGTAAAAACATTTTCAATATTTTATTAACGTGTTTAATTGTTGACACAAAAAATCCGGTATGGCAACGCAACTTTCAATTATCGAGACCAGTCTCACCAGATTTTTCCTCATTTAGTCATTTCACACTTTTGAAAATTGCTAGACCATATTTGTTTTTGTTTTTTTTTTAAATTAATATTTATTTTTCTTTTCTAGGTTTCTTTATGGGAAATCAAATGTGATTAAATTAATCTTTTCTCTGCTCTGCATTGGATTTTTTATTAATCATATAGCGTACTTAATGATAGATTTTAATTATGGATATAATATGAAAGCTAATATAACCGTAGGTATGTAATATTTTGATATTTTACTTCATACTAATTGAAATTTATTATGTTATATACCACAAAAACAAAAATCATCTATTGTGTTTGATCTATAAAATTAAGAAATATCTACACAGAGGACAAAGCATTAAATCCGTGCTTTTTATAATCAGGGAGCACTTAAGATTATATTAAAAATTTGTGAGCCTAACACTATAAACAAAATTAATTGAAAATGTACATTGAGGGACAATATTAAGTCCCACCCATGCGTTTTCTACTTGTGATTATTTCATTGTTTTTAAAAAAAATACATATTATATATTTTTTAATGTAAACTTTGATGGTTCAAACCTAGAAAATTTCCAATAAAGATTTTCATCTTTTTTTATAAAAAACAATGAAATAATCACAAGTAGAAAACGCATGGGACATATATACAGTAAAATGGAATGATATTTACTTGCTGCTAAAATCATTTAATGCAGTGACGCAAACAGGATTTGCTCCTGGGGGGGGGGGGGGCTCTCCTGTTTGAGAGAATCTTTTAGGAGGGGATCCAGGTCTAAAACTTTGTGAGCCTTTTGGTTAAAGTTTTACCCCTGAATTCGTCCATTATGCAATTTTAAACCGCAAAAAATCTAATTTTTTATTTTTTATAGTGAAACTTTTATTCCATCTCCTCAAATTTTTTTAAAACTTAAATAAAACATTGTGTGGTTTTATGAAACCACGATGCAAGTGAAACTTTTTTCGTAGCAGGGGCGTATATAAGGGGGGCGAGGCGCCCCCCCCCCCCGAAATTTCCCAAACACATATACATATATAGGGATATACAGACATCAGCGCAACAAATTTTTCCGCAGAATGGAAAACTTTGGTTCCGCAAAGGAAAAAATGTTCCGCGAAAAATTTCGTGTGAAGAAAAAATTTCCGCAGAAAAATTTTCACTTCGGCCCCCCCCCCCCCCCCCCCCCCGAAAAATTTCTATATACGCCCCTGGATCGTAGGCTTTTAACTGAAAATTTTTAGAAAATTATTCAATTAAGGGTATTAAAATCGCGTTTTTAATCTTAATTTAATAATTAGAAAATGGGAATGATAATGGGAAATCAATTGGCGTATGTTAAATTAAAAACTGAGAAAAATATTTATTTAGTATTAATGTAACTTTAAACCTGTTCTGGGCTTTAGAAGAAGTCTCGCTTCTTGGAGTTCTAGTGGTCACAGATCCTGTGATGAATTCAATTTATATTGGCTACTAATTAATTTGAATAAATAAGGAACGGATGCCGTATATGCCTATATGCCGAAAAAATCCTAAAAGAAAGTTATTAAACGTCAACTGTAAATGAAATTACAGGCCAAATAATTTATTCTTAAAATTATTAGTTTGTTGATACTTGTTGGAGAATTAGACGATTGGACGATAAAGAGAAAAACGAAGCTTTTTTTCTCCTTATCGTCCAAATCAACGATTGCCAGCTGAAATACATTTACCGAAGAAGTATAGTTTAATTAATAAGTAAATATAAATTAGGATTTGACCTTTCCAAAAGGAAATTCTTAAAATAAGTTTTATTTTTACTTCTTTATATTAAATTCAAATAATATTGATATAAATAAATGCTTTTTTGGCAGGCACGGCGAATGCACTGGGCTGGCTGATCTGGTGTTGGATCAATCGACACAGCCAACCCTATTCAGTGAACTGTGCCATTTTTGTGGTCCTTGCAGGCGCATGTACTCTCTTCGAAATTGGAGACTTTCCACCCATTCTTTGGCTTGTCGATGCACACGCTCTTTGGCATCTTGGAACAGCTATCCTGCCATTTTTCTTTTATAGGTATTTCTTCTCTTTTATTTAACAAAAATTTAGACTTTCTAGGTTTATTAATATTTATATTCATACACCAGATTTGCTAGTATCACGCCTCACTTCTGATGCAATTGCATGAGAAGCCTATGCTCCCGAAAGGCTTGTAGATATCCTGAGTTTAACTCTCGGAGAGCCTGTGACTAATACCCTAAATACCTAAATAAACACTCTTTAGAAATAACAGACACATTTGACATTAAGCATGGTTTATATTCTTATTTATTATTTATAGAGATTAATGACAAAAATAGCTATTGTTTCTAATAATAATCGTGAAAGTCTAAATTAATTAATACACTCTTTGTTTTAAAAATCTTAATATCTTTTTAGGCGATTTTGTTATTTAAAATAAACATTTTTTGTGAGTATATTTTATTTTTTCTGTATGACTTCCTGGATCTCAAGCCTTTTTGGTTATTCAGCCCCAAGGAAACGGGGGGGGGGCCTCATAATCAGGACTAGGGAGCTAACCTCGACATTTGTTAAATGAGCAGAGGGGGTCGGTTGAATGAGTCGCGCCGGGGTGGGGAGAAGGGAGAGGACATGATTTATATAAATGTAAATTTTAATTTTCTGTGCTAATAGCCCCAGAGCAAATAAACCTCTATCCAGCTTCAGCTCCGGAGCTATAGCCATTTCATTTCAAGCTATCTGAGGCCCAACTCCGGTCTCGTTTCCAGCTCCATTGGTCTAAAAAATGGCCGCTTCCTTAAAACCAATCAAAATCCAATTCCGCAATGACAAACTGAGCTAAGTTGCATGAACGATGAGCCTAATATCTAACCATTATTTATATTTACTATTAACCGGCACTGGCTTCTCAAACTCCTGGCTCCCTACTCTACACCCCTGTACACAGTCTACCAATTATAGTACTCACAAAAAAAAAGTGACAAATCAATATGTTTATTAAAGCTTTTGTGGTTTGAATTATTATTATTAGGAGAATTTTTAATTATAGACCACATATTTATATTAATTATTTATGAAAATGTAAAAACTGTACAACGTTTAGACAGCTTATTCTGAAGTCGTTTTCAAGTACTATGCACTTGCTCCGACTCAAATGAACTGATTTCACAGTACTTGATAACGGCTGCAGAAAAAGCAGTCGAAACGTTGTACAGTATTTATATTTTTAATAAAGAATATATACAAAATATGGTCTATAATTAAAAATTCCCATAATAATGACAAATCAAAAGTTGTCGAAATCTGCACTAATTAATTAAACAATTTTTATTGAAATGTCCCCTCTAACAAGGGGGGGGGGGGGTTCACATCTTCCACACATGACGGCAATATTCTTGCCTCAATTGCCTTTTTGGAACCAGTGCATAGTATTTAATTTAAGCAATTTCAAATTTCTAATTGATAGTAACAATTTTTTTTTGTTAAATTTTCAGATTTCTAATCGACGATTGCAAATACTTACGCAAATTGGAAGAAGCACAGATAAAGAAGAGTCATCAACCCTAGCATTTAGCCATTTATTTATTTTAATTTTTTTTCTTTTTTATAAATATATTTGTATATATCTATATATTTTTATATATTGATCTCCTCATTTTAGTCATTTCAAAATAATTAAAATTTATTTTTGTATGTATGTATTTTTTTTTTTTTTATTATTTTTTCTATTTATTTGTTTGTTTATTTATGTTTTGTTTTGTGCCCTGTTTTGTATTTAGTTTCGTTGCGCTGATGACGTCATCAGTTCCTTTCGTTTCTGTCAGACGCGGACATTCGTTTGAAAATTCCATCCTCACAATTTAAATCTTCCTGTTGAAAAATCTCACATAAATATTCAAAACCTTTTTATTATTAAATATATAAATAATCTCATCGAAACGAATGCCTATTTTGGAAGATGATTTGTTACGCACCTTATATACAATTAAACTCTTTCTTCGAAATGTAAGTTTTATTTAACAAATTATTTTCTCACATCATCATTTAATTATTTTTTTTTTTTTGATAGATCTCCAAATTCAACATTTTTAAAATATTAATATTTGAATTTGAAATTGAAAACCTTCCCGAGAAAATCGATTGTACCTTTTTAGGTTATATTCAGGAATTGAATTTCTATTTACAGGTAATTACCTCTTTTTCTTTTTTACTTTTCTATTTTAAATTATCACCATCCTTATTCATATATTATCTCCTTTAAAAAAAAAAATAATTTATTTCTATGCACATATAACAAAAACATCTCACTATACTCTTTAACCATATATTGGATAGGAATACCGGTTGATTTTGCTCAATCACAAATATATATTAAATTATTTAAAAGAAAATTAGGCCACCATAAGTTTATTATTAGATGTTGGAAGTCTTGCAAATTTAATACAATCATCATAAAATATATATACCGGTCCAGGCCAATTTATTAGATGCACTGCAATTTTTTACTAAAATGTGTATTAACTACTATATTTGATGCAATTACTCGTAAAATCCATCATGTTTATTTATAATACCTATTGTTGTTTTGGATTTTTATCTATTTTTATTATTTGACATAAAATTGAGCGCAGAATAAAGCATACTTGCATATACCTATTCAGTCTCGTTTTCGCTCGTGGACGTGCTATTGCTTTCTTCGCTTTTTTTTTTTACTAATTTCGTATTATTGACTTTACTAGTCACTTATTGACTTTTTTACAACCAGATATTACTAATTTATACATTCGAACATGGGTAAAAAAGGGGATATTTCACCGCGTAAAAAAACTCAGATCAAAGCCAACACGGAATTTTATTCCAACCGTAAAATTTCAAAAATGTTGAAAGTGTCAGAGACTACAGTGAGACTCATCAAGAAGAAAATTGATACAGGAGAATTGGGCCCAAAAAGAAACAATAAATGCGGAAGAAAGCCAATTTTTACCACAAGGTCAGAGAGATACCTCAAAAAAATTTGCCTTGAAAACAGATTTGCGACTATCAAACAGATTAAATCTCAATTGGAAGAAGCTAATGTAAACACATCTGAGCTCACTGTTCGCAGAAGGTAAAAAGATTGAGAAGTAAAAAGATTACAAGGCTTGCCGACCGGCTAAAAAACCAAAGTTAACAGCTGCAATGAAAGCCAAGCGACTGACTTGGGCCAAAAAGTGGTGTGGACTTCGGGTGATCGGTAATTTCACTTTTAAACTATTACAGTAATATTAAAGAAATAGTTTAAAAGTGAAATTACAGATCGCCAGAAGTTTTTTACAAATACTATCATCATCAGAACGAATAATACATTCACTAGTCTACTAGTGTACCCTCTAGGCATTCTGTATAATGATAGAACATTTTATTGAATGTTGAATGACCGGAACTTATTAAGAGCATTTTGTACAATGTCTTTTCGACAATGCTTGGTTATTTTACAAAATGTCCCCGTTTAACACAGTGACTTAAATACAATTTTATATAATTATATATATATATATATATATGTGAAGATAAAAAAGTTTTCTCAGGCCAAGTCAAATTGGATATATATATATATATATATGCCTATTCATCTCATCCTTTTCTTTATTTAAATTTAAGTTTATATTGTTATTTTTTTCTTCATTGTTTTCTAATCTATTCACATTAATTTTTCAGGATATTTTAAATAATTATACAGATCAAAAATTGAATTTTGTTAATGGACCAAAAAAAAGTCGACAGATAAAAGAAATTTGTGATAATGACAAATTAAGAAACAAAGATACTTTAACTATAATAGATCAAGTATTAGTTGAGGGCCAAGAAACACAAAACACATTCCAGAAAACACCATTTGTTGATAAGATAAACATTGAAATTTTACCAAATAAAAATGAATCCAAGGACAATAATAATGAAAGCCTATTTTCATCTAAATCAATTGAGTTAGTTCAAGAAAACCAAAATGTAAAAGAACAGAAAATTGATAATAAAAAGAATAAATTGGAGAAAAATGAAATTAAAACCGAAAAAATTAAACCAAACCATAATAAAGTCAAACATCATAAATGCACGTTTTGTACAAGGTAATATTATTTTTGTAATACATTCTTCTATATAACTAACACGAGTTAGTCGAACTAAAAAGGCATTTTTTACTTTCACTTGCCTATATATACAATATACTGTATGTTAATATATATATAGAGAAAGAAAGTATTGGATTCATGTCAAAAATTCAATGTCGAGATTTTGATGGATATACACGTTTTGAGGTCCCCTGAATCCAAAAAAATCTGGTGTGATGGCCGAGCACAGAACTTTCTCTTAAATTCAGTAATCAAAAGTTGTGTTCTGCGCTTGTCACACAAGATTTTTTTGTGTGGACATATTTAGGTTCCGACAGTAGGAAAGCATGAAGAAATTGAGCTAGGAGGTTTAAATTTTATATTTAAGTTAGACACCCTGGAGAGTGAAAATAGCTTTTAAACAAAATCGGCCCAAAAATACTAGTAGTGCTGATTTGCTTTTTCAGTTTTTTCGATTTTCTCAAAATTTGCTCCAACGATCTTGATTAAAATTCAAAAACCAATTATTTTTTTAGATGTTCTTTAAAATGTTTATTCTCATTTTGCCCTTGAAATCTTTTGAAGCACACATTACTCTTGTACTTCATAGAAAGTTAGGAGAAATGGTTGCCATGGTAACAAAATATAAATATTCCCATGTTTGTAAATTTTATATCTTAAATTCTAATATATCGGCGGAAACTAAATATATCTCGACACAAAAAATCTGGTGTGACAAGCACAGCACACACTTTTGATTCCCGAAGGTAAGAGAAAGTTGCGTGCTGTGCGACCAGTCACACCAGTTTTTTTTTAATTCTTATCTTTTTCTTTTTTAAGAGTAGGGCTGTTCAAGGGGCCGATTTACTCATAAGATTATTACCGTATTTCATCAATTCTAAGATTCCATCGAATCTAAGTCGCAGTCTAGTTTTTGAAGAAAATATTTTTGAGAAGAAAAAAATTTTTTTAAGGTATTAAATTGAAATAAATTGAACAAAATAGCACCATACATATTAATGACAAACTTCATCAGCCGAATCGTTATTTTCGTTGTTTGAAACGCCATTTCTTCATCACTAGAATCACTAGAATCATGAATGTCTTCGAACTTTTACTCTTCATGTTTGCGTCTTTTATCGTATTTTGAGTATGCTCATTAACAGCGATTGTAAGACGCCATCGATTCTAAGACGCACCGCATTTTGGAATATATTAATTTTGAAAAAAAAAAGTGCGTCTTAGAATCGATGAAATCCGGTATATCGATTATTATCAGCTTCTCTCGTCGAAACTGAGCTATTTGTAGGTGTCAATTTAAATTAAAATTTCTTTATTTTATCTTTTTTAGGTCGAGTTTAATTGCAATAATTTATATCCATTTCCAAATTGAATTCTCTTCAGGAAATAATCGCCTATTATGATTTACTTTTGGTCAAAATTCAAATTTTCTATTTGATATTTCTAAATATTTTTTTTTTTAATATGTCCTGAAAAAAGTTTTATATATATATATATAAAACTAAAAGTATGATTCCTTGTAATATATAATTATATTTATGTTTATATATAAGATAATTAAGAAAATTGTAAGAAAATGTTTGTTTAGAATAGTTGAACATAAAACTAAATCATAATATGCGATTAGGCCCTGAAGATGAAATTCAATTTTGAAATGGATAAATTGCAATTGAACTCGACCTAAAAAAAAAATGAAAAATTTAATTTTAAATTGACACCTACAAATAGCTCAGATTCGACGAGAGGAAGCTGCAAGCTGATAATAATCGACTAACCTCGTCTACAAAATTGAATTATTATATCGACCCATAATCTTCCGAATAAGGACGAAGGTTTATATACTAAGTTTTTTTTTAATTACCAAAAATTAAATTCTAAATGATGACGGAAGACAAATGAAATTTTTTTATTTTTTCCCTCCCAATTTTTCTTGAGTCCTCGGTGCCATAAATTTCCTCTTAATAAAATTGTTGTTACTTATTTGTTTATTTACATTTCAGTGCAACTTGTCATTTTTTATTTTTTTTTAATATAGGCAATTTCTTCTTCAAAAGCACCTCGAGCGTCACATATCAATAAAACATTCAACAAAACATAAATGTTCTCTTTGTAATGAAAGCTTTGAAAACTTAAGCAAATTAGAAGAACATTCTTGTATAGAAAATGAGCCAAATTCAATCGAAGAACTTCCGTTTTTTTGTTGTTCATTGTGTCTTAATTCTTATTCATATCGTAAAGATTACGACGCTCATGTTTGCAATGAATCAAATACAACCAACTTACAAGTGAGTAAAAAAAATAATAAAATGCTACGGTACAACTAAAACTAAGAACTTAAGGTCTGAGAAAGATAATTTTCATATGATCCGTTTCATTTGTAGATATTTCGATCCCAATCATCCTCAGTACAAACATCTGGGTTGGAAAAAACCCGGTTTTTTTCTTTTTTAAGCCCAACCCGTCGGGTTTTTTGGGTTTTTTGGGGATTTTCGTTTCTTTTAGTTAGGTGTGATTTATCTTTTATGCTTTAGTTAGTTTTATATAAATTTCAATATTTTTGCAAAATAAAAAAATCACCTTGAAATATAAGCAAAAATGAGAATCTACATTTTAAAGAGCATCTAAAAAATAGTTGATTTATGAATTTTTATCAAAATATGAATTTCAATCAAAATATTTGGAGCCATTTTTGAGATAATCGAAAAAAAAACTGAAAAAGTACATCAGTAAAGTACTAGTGTACTTTTTGGCCGATTTTGTTTAAAAGCTTATAAAAAGTTTATTTAAAAATTATCTAATGATTTCAAACAAAGTGCTAGAAATGATACAAAGAACAATAAAAAACAAAAACATATCAATAATAGTTAAGAAGAACGTTTTGTACGGGATTTCCTTTGGTGTCTTTGGTCCGGTTTATCATGAGCACCAGAGCCAATTCAATCAAAATAATTTATAGGCTGACTACTTCGTTACCATATCTATCTAAATTGACTTTATAAGCTTATGCCGCAAAAAAAAATTTTTGTTCCCCTGCGTGATTTATTTAAACATCTCCTTGTCTTTGAAAGTTCAAAGTAATTTTTAATATTTTCTATTTAGGCTAATACTTTAACATATTTTATTCATTTTGGAGCTTTAATTTCCGTTCGTCCTCAACAATAAAATTTTTTAAATCTTCGGTGAAAACATTTATCTAATATGATTAATAATAAATGAATCGTTTATTTCAGAAACCACCTAAGTGCGCTTTTTCAACCTTCGGAAAACTAAAGGAAACTGTTTTGCAGCTTAAGTATAGGTCTAGTCTCCTTCAAATATTTTTTTACCAAATCAAAAACATGCTATTGGGATAATCTAAAAGATGTATTTACCTTTAAATTGTACAGTAGCACCAAAAACACATGATTTGAAATTTTGTCGCTTAGGTGCTTTCTGAAATAAACGATTCAAATAGCATGTCTAATTTTTATTAGAATTTTTTATGTGATTTTGGGAGAAATAAAACAGCAAAAGTTTTTAAGAGTTCCTTATACTACAAAAATCTTTCCTTCGTCTGGAGTTATAAATATTTACATAGAAAGAGGATGGAAAGACGAGCATTCTCGAGGAGATTTGCAAAAATATATTATAGTTTAAGGAGGTTTCTAAATAGAAACTTTTGATGTTATATTTTCCCCCGAAATCACATCTTTTGCAAACACCATCAATTCCCTCATTATCATAATTTTCATTTTTCCAGTTAGCGAATGATAAACGTTTGGTGTCCTCCGTTAAAACTCTTAATCTTCTACGAAAATTGATCTGTGGAGTTTGCTGTGAAGAATATCGAAGTGCTCAACGGATGGCCTGTCATTTGACTCGCTGCACTAAAGGACCTTATGTCTGCGAAATTTGCAAAGAGGAATTTATCAATTCTCGTTTATTAACAAGACATAAAAAACACCTTCACAAGTAAGAACTATACAATTATATCGAGTTAGATAAATAGCCCTGGATCTCTGTTGAGTTCTTCTACAATTCAGCTTTGAACTGCCAGCCTCAAATTTGCTCTGATCTATTTAATTTCTCATTTTTCAGAGACGTTGCGAGTTTTATTTGTCCGGAGTGCGGGGTGCGATTCAAATTGCGAACTTCTTTACAAAAGCATTTGGTGTTTCGACATGAACGAGCCAAAGACCAGCATGTTTGTGACCACCCTGGCTGCAACGAGAACTTCTCTAAACGAATTCATTTGACTATTCATCAAATTAATGTTCATAAACTTGAAAAAAAATATCTTTGTCAGGTAATTTTATTCCTAATTCTATATATATATACATTTGTTATAAAAGATTTCTTGATTTATAATTTTTTTTTTTTTTTTTTCAGGATTGTGGTAAACAATTTTTAACTAAAAGTACTCTCCTTCAACATATGCGATATCATCAAAATGAGAACCGTTTCAAATGCACATTCTGCAATAGAGTATTTAAACAAAAAGAAAAATTAATTTATCATATGCGACTTCATACAGGTGGGTCAAATTAATTTTGTCGTCTCCTTTTTCTATCAATCTTCATTAAATTATATATATAATATTCTTACTTGTATTAGATGAAGAACACACTTATTATGGCCAGGGATTAAGCCAGTTGAAATATCTTCAAACGTATATATATATATATACTATGAAAGTGGTTTCTATTTTTTTGCTGTTTTTTCCATCATTTTAGGATTATCGATGGACCTGTCATTTTAGTTACAAGTATCAAATGCCCGATTAACATATTTAATGAAATATTATGTCATTTAAAAGAAAAACAAAATTTGATCCGAACTTCAAAAATTCTTTAAATTCGTCTCGACATAGTAAAATATTTTTTACAAAAACTATATTGATATCTCATCGTTTCAAAATTTTCCCCAAAAAAGATTGGGATCCGAATTTCAAAATAACCTAGATATCTAGATTTTCATTAAGAAAGAAAAAAATGTACAGTGGGGGAAAATATTAAGTCCCATCCAGAGGTCCCCTGGCTTCAAGCCCTTCTCGTCCCTCACTGTACCTTTCCCCTAAAATATTGTTTTAAATTAATTATAAATTTATTTATTTATTTATTTTTATTTATGTTATTGAGAAGCTATTGTATATTTTGAATTTAGATCGGACAAGAAACTGAAAAATCAAAATGTAACCAACGTTCCCTCCACATAGACGGACAAAGATCGTTCAAATTAAATCGAAATTTATTTTAGTTTTTTTATTCTTATTTTTTAATTTTTAATTTTCTTTCAAATAGGAGAACGGCCTCATCTTTGCAATTTGTGTGGAAAAAGATTTATTCGTAAATCCAAATTAGAAGATCATATGCGTAGGCATACAGGAGAAAGAATCAAATGCCCCCACTGCCCTAAGACTTATGGAGCCAGCTGGGATCTTAAGGTCCATATTAAGTGAGTATCTATATAATATTTAAATAGGAACATTTGAATATCAATTAGATTTGGAGAAGTTAACAAATATTTTCCAGTTGTTGATGGAAGAAGGAAATTTTTCAAAATCTCTTTTTGCTCTGACGCCTAGGCGCATTCACAGTTTCGCCTTTTGGCAGATTGGGATGTCAGCCGAAATGCGACTCAATCATCACAGTACAAAGAGGAATAAGGAATAAAGAAAAAAAAATTTTCATCTTCCATCAACAACTGGAAAATCTTCCTAACTTCCTCGAATCTAATTAATAATATATGTATATTAGAGATATCCTTACTGGTATATGGCAAAAAAAATTTCAAAGCTGCAACCCCTTTATTTTGTTACACCTACAATTCCTATTATGAGTAGAGGAGTTCGATTATGGAAAAAATAATCGATTATTTCGATTATGGAAAAATAATCGATTATGAAAAAAACGATTATAGCTTTTTTTTCTTCTGGTAAAATTTTCATTTTTTTTTCCTCTCGTGAAAATCATTTTATCTTTTTTTTTAGCACGAGTCTCATCCCATGCCATCTTTTCAAACGCATGTTTTCCGAAAATAATGATTGTGAAAAATAATCGATGAATAATCGATTAATCAATTATTTTGCGCAGCCCTAAGAGTTCAAAATTCCAGCCCCCCTATCTTATAAACAAGATGGTGATCATCGACTTTGAAATATCTTAATTTTATGGAAAATCCTTAAAAAGGACTAATCAGGTTATTAAATAAAACACATTAACTATTAAGGTTTTTTAATTTAAAAATAGTATTTAACGAAACTGGCCTGTATATATATACGACCGGAAAAGTTGTGGAATGAATAATTGTTTGTTACAAAAAATTTTCAGGAAAATTGAAGTATGCATGATATTCAGAAAATGAATAAAATTTTGAAATTTGAAAATGACACAGAAAAATTATTTAAAAAAATTAATGGGATTTTTTCTTGATAACTACGGCTCCGACTCAGATTGAATTTGCATCTGAGCCCATGTGCTTAGTTTGCGTTGACTTCGGAGATTCATTCTGCTTACTCTCTAAGTCAGTGTTTGTTATTGGTGGTTGGTTATGGTTATTGGTTATGTCTTCGTGGCTTGTGTTTGTCTTTTAGATTTAGCAAATTGTTGGTTAGGTAGTGTAGTGTTTGTTTGTGCGCTAGAACACAATCTACTCTGGACAAACACAGGTCTCGGAGACATCCATCAAATTAGTGAGAAGTCAAATTGAAGCCCGCGTAGCGAGTGACCATTTTATTTATGATTATAACAAACATTTTATATTTTTTTTTAGATCTAAACACACAAATGAGCAGCTAAAAGAGCAAACTTCGAATATTCAAGATATTCAAAGTAAAGAAAATCCTTCGAACAGAAATAGCAACACTAACACTACTACAAAAGTAAATAAGAGTATGACTGCAACTCCACTGCTTCCATCAGAGAGTGATAAGGCTAACAATGGAACAATCTCTTCTTGTGCAAATCCACGTCAACAAATAGCATCGTCTTCTATTGGTTCCTTTCGGACAAAAACAAAACGCGTCTCTACTCTAACTTCATTTCCAGTAACTGAAGCAACTTCTTCCATCTTACCTCAAAATCAAATCTTTCCTTCAGAATTAAATACAAAACAAAGTGACTTTATAGCGGAGACGTTTTCAGAAAACTATCCCGGGGATCCGAATCGCCTTGTGTTGTTGCAAGTCCAACCGGAATATTCACAACAAACTTCGTCGACGACAACAACAACAACAACAACTTCAGCAACAACAACAACAACGACATTAGAACCAACCAAGGTACTTTTTGTAGATCCATCAAGAATTTGCTTTATGGTTGAACCGCACGAGGAGACCGCAGCAGGCACGACACAATTCTATAAATTAGAGACAAATCAAGACTTGGCTGTTTTGCAAGAATCGATGCCCAGCGCGACCCCGTCAGCTGGGGGAATCGTCTTCGCCAGCCAGCCCTTTGAACAGACAAATTTCGGGTTTTGATATCTTCTTCCATTCCCCTCTTATCCGAATAAAATCTTCCAAAGTGAGTCTCATTACATACACATACATATACACTGTGCCTCCATTCAACACCTTTATTTTAATCACTTGTTTGTTTTTTTTTATTTCAATTTTTACGAATTTTAGAATTAGAGCCAAATTTAATTAGACAATATGGATGAAAAAATATTAATACTTAAAGCGAGTCGAGAAATTCAATTATTGAAACGAGTATTACATTTTTTTTGGTTCCTACCATCATCTAAAAGGTCTTTCATTATTTTTATAAAATTTTTTTTCTTTAAAAATAATTTTTCTTTAAACAAGTTCCACTAAAAAAAAAGAAATTAGAATTTTATTACAAATTTATTGTTAGTTTTTTCTAACATAAAATCTTTTTCATATCTTATAATACATGAAATTGATATATAAATATTTTTCCAATTTTTATAACTCGATTTACAAAGAGCACATTTAGATTTCTTAGCTCTTCACAATCCTCCTTTCTATTTTAGCCTACTCTAGAGAATAGTGTGATAATAATTCATTAATATAATTAATATATGTTATTTGTTGATTATAAATGATGTTATTTATACATATTTGCGTGACATCATCTGAGGCCAGCCAGCGCTTTGTGATTAAAACTAGAAAATGAATCCGATTCGATTCATGTGGCGTTTGGCTCTTTTCTTATCGTCCTAGAATCTCATTGTCGAATGATTGTTTGTGTGTTTGTTAGGAAAAAAACAAAACAAAGTTGAACAAACGCTATGAATTCCTTTAAAATTTATTCATTTTATTATTTTTTTGCCTCTTTAACGCAATCCAACTAGATGCTGTTACTTGCTCATTTTTATATATATTTCCAGCTCTATCCAAGAGTAAGGGATGTTCCTTATCCCCTGCTAATGAGCAGTCTACTCATTTTTTTTTTGGAAAAAGGATGATTCATTCCGATCGTTTTCTTTCTCACTTTCAACTATTTAATCTTGCTCCCCTGTCACTCTGAATCGTCCTTGGTCCGGTGCTTATTGCATCGGCGCTATGGCCTAATAGGTGACCCTCTACCCCAACGCCTTTTGTTTCATATATATTTTCGTTTGCACCAATGACTCCCCTTTATTATTAAGGCCTGACGCGACTAGCTAGAATTGTTTTTTAAACTTCTCAGAATTTTTACTCATCTATTATTGAATAATAATTTATTTGAAGTCGCTTTTATACTTATATGTTTTTATGAGCATTTATCTTAATTAAATGGACGATACTATGTATAAGGCTTATCCATTAATGCGCATCGTAGTGGGAAATTGACTTTAAAATTTAATGGAGATTTTCAGATTATAGTTTTGTTGAAAAAATATTTGTAAGATGAAATCTCTTCTTCTGACCTCGGCTTATTCCCGCGATGCAGGGTCGACGGCCCTCTCTTTTTCCCTCCAACCCTATCATTTGCGACCGAGAAGGGTAGAACAGGCCGGCCTGTCGCACGGTCTGACGCCTGTTGAAAAGAGGAAGGAAGAGACAGACATACAAAGAACTGAAGGACTGCTTGTCCCAGCTCGGGCAGCTCGTGGTACCCACAAGATGTGGACCCCTGAGCGAATTTCTAAGATGAAACAAATAATGCAAATTTATTTGATCAAGAGCGACGTTTAGGTCATTGGTTGAGAACATCTTCATGCTTTTAATTTATACTTGCGTTCTATTTTTTATTTGATTCCTTAATCTTCCATCGAAATATTGCTTCTGATGAAATATTCTACTCAATTTTTTGGTTTTTTTAAATAAATAAAATGAATTTTTAAAGGAATTCGTATTAAACTGAGAAAATTCCATTTTTTTTTTTTTTTTTATCATTTTTTCTATAAATTGTATAATTGACTTTGATCATTCTTTAAAATATATTTATTTATGTATCTATTTATTATTTGTTCATTATGAATAATGAAGAATTTTTTTTTTTTTGTCATTTATTATACAATTATATTGTTAAAACGAAAAAAAGACAAAAACAACTAAAAGAAATTAATCGTATAGATGCACTACAACTTACCTGATTTTTATTCTACTTAAATATCGCACTATATTTATAAAAAAATATTTTGTAAATTTTATATGTATCAATAATGAATACAATTTATTATCAATGAAAAAATTTCTTTATTTATTTCTCTTCAAATTTTTATTTTATATTTCCTAGCTGCCTTGTACTTTATCTGACCTTTCCATGCTGTATAACTTTTTTAAAGAGTGTATGTGAACAAAATAGAGTATTTCAAAACAAAAATTGTAAGGATTAGCCTCCTAATTAATGAAACAATTTTTATTTCTTAAAGGATTTGACAAGGGGTTGTGAGGGTGAAAATATTTAAGAAAGAACAAGAAATGATTTGAATAATGATTATAATTTTCCTCTCCCGTAGCGCCTCACTGATTATATTGGTGGTAAATAAAAACCTCGTGCAGCTCACAACTTGGAGGGAGGGGGAGCGGAAATTTGCTTATTCAGGGGAGGGGGCAATTTAGAATTTGAAATATCATTTTATATATTTTACAAAATGTGTATATAGGGAGCATAGACATATGTCGATCATATGTTAAATCAAACAGGCTTGAAACATGCTGTCACAATACAAAAGAACGACATTTGGTTGCCGCCTCCGTGCCAGGTAATTTTTGGCGCGCGTGCCAGCCCCCACTCCCCCCACATGAGGTATAAAAAAACAGTTAAAAATTAAAAAAAAAAAGTGCAGGAGGTGGATTTGAACTCGCGAAGTTTGGTTACGTGAGAATGGAAAAAAATATAGATTGCTTGAGGACGCATTAACCACTTGAGCCAAACTTTATCTAATTGCTTAAGGGAAAAATAAGCCATATAAGAAACATAAAATAAAAGAAGTATTAAAAAAATTTTAATATTCCACATATGATATATCATTTTTCATTACTTTTTATGCGATTTAATAATTTATAATCAAAATATCAATTGCATGCTTAGTTTTCAAATAATTCAATGGGCAAACGTCAGATTGTTTATACCTTGATGTAATTAAACCAAAAACTCTATTCTACATATGATACATGTCATTAATTCTTGAATTCCCCCTGATTCCAGAGAACTAAAGCCCTTTTAATTATATGATCTAATTTGGGAGTTATTGGCGATCAAAGTTAAGCTTATTTTCGACCTTAATGACATCAACACTCAATTCTATTGTATTATCGAAAAAGCTTATTTAGCATTGTCTGATTAAAACCAAATTTTTACCAGAGATTTATAATTAAAAAATGAGTTTTTTTCTAAAGTTTCATTGAGATTGGTAAAGAAATAAATAAAATATTGAGTATTTTGTAAATTGAGTTTTAGAATTCGGGATCCCGGATGGGTAAAGAGAGCGCTCTATGAACCGGGTCTAGGCTTCCATCTGAGATCCCAAATTCTAAAACTCAATTTACAAAATAGTCAATATTTTATTTATTTCTTTACCAATCTCAATGAAACTTTAGAAAAAAACTCATTTTTTAATTATAAATTCATGGTAAAATTTTGGTTTTTATCAGACAATAAATAAGCTTTTTTCGATAATATAGAATTGGGTAGTCAGGCCCGAGTTTGGCTTAAGTTTGATCGTCAATAACTCTAAAATTAGATCATATAATTAAAAGGGGTTTAGTTATTTGGAATCAGGGGAAATTTAAGAATTAATAACATGTGTCATATGTTATAGAGTTTTTGGTTTAATTACATTAAGGCATAAACACTGTGACGTTTGCCCATTGAATAATTTGAAAACTATGGATGCTACTAAAATTTTGATTATAAATTATTAATCTGCATTAAATGTAGTAAAAAAAGACATATCATATGTACAAAAATAAAAATTTTTTAATAAGTCTTTTATTTACTGTTTCTTATATGGTCTATTTTTCCTAATTTAATAAAATCAAAGTTAGCTGAATCGTTAAAGTGGTCAACACACTATATTTTTTCCATCCTCGCTTTACCAAACATTGCGAGTTCAAATCCACCTCGTGCTCTTTTTTTCATTCTTATTATTATCAATTTCCTTTTATTTTTAATGCTAACTTATAATTTCATTCATCTGTGATATAATGAGAGAAAGGATTTGAGACAAAATAAAAATCTGGTCGTTTGAATTAATTACAAATTTTTTTATTTGGCTACGCCCATATAAAATGGGGCTTTAAATTTAAGTGACTCTCACAATTTTAATTTTGTACTCCTTCCACTTTATAAAATATAAAATTTTGGAGATGGTTATGGCGCTTCGAATTTCGTTTTCATTATTATAATAGTATTCTGTGAAATAATTGTCCTTGAAATCTTGCATTTAATTTAGAAAATATAACATTTAAATATATAATATAATTATATATTTTTTAAATATCGGAAGTTTTATTTGTCCGATATTTAAGAAATTTAGATGAAAAATTGTACAATCCCACATTTATAATTATATATATTGACTATATAACAAATGTAATTAATAGTTTATTTATTTTACTTTATTTATTTAATAAATTTGTATTAAAAAATGAGATCTAGAACAGCAATAGCTAACAGGAGAATAGAATAGTAGAGGAGGTGTTGGCGCCAAAAGTGACGTCACGTCAGAAGTAACACTCCTTTCTGTTTTTAATCTCCTGATACATCTCAAGACATCATTGGAATTGTGTATATAATATATAAAAAGTATATATTGTCTAATTATGTTGATTTGTGCTACCATCTTGTGGAGATCTTTAGAAATGTATAATTTTTACATTCTCCACAAGATGGTAGCACAAAACAGCATGATTAGACAAGTCTCCCTAGTGAACAGATGCAGGAGAATATCATGCTGATTTGTGCTGCTACCTAGTGGAGACATTTAGAATTATGATTTTTAAAGTCTCCACAAGAGTGCAGCACAAATCAGTTAGTTGATTACTATAATTTATATTATAAATAAAAATACATACAATTCCAATGATAATAATTTTTTAAAATACCCGGAGTTCAAAATCAGAGAGGAGTATTATTTTTTTTTGGCGCCAAGATACTCCTCTACTATTCTATTCTCCTGTTATTAAGGACCATTTTTTAACACAAATTTATTGAATTTTGAATAAAAAATATAAATAATTAATTATATTATATACTGTATAGCCTCCTAGGCCTATATTAATAATTACATTGATTGATTATATATTAAAAATACATTTGTTATTGTCGGCAAAATATATATACATTAAAAAAATTATATATTTTCTAAATTGTATTAAAATGATTTATTAGAGATAAAAGATAATAAGAGAGAGTCTGATTTCAACCAATGGGTAACGTCATCCATTTTCTTAGAAACAATTAAAGAAATAAAAATGTATTTTTTTATTATATTCATCAAATAAAAAAAAAAGATAAATTATTTTAATAATGGAAAAATATTTTAATTAAACTTTTTGGTTAATTAAAGAGGTTGGATTTATTTATTTTTACTTTCTCTTACCTATGTATATATGTTGTAATATATATATAGAGAGAAAGTATTGGATTCATGTCAAAAATTCGATGTCGAGATTTTGATGGATCTTCACGTTTTGAGGTCCCCTGAATCCAAAAAAGTGGTTTTCGCGACATGGTCTGTCTGTGTGTGTGGGGGTGGGTGGGTGTGTGGGGGGGGGTGTGTGTTCAATTTTAAGCATGAAGGAATTGAGCTAGGAGGTTGAAATTTTATATTTAAGTTAAACACCCCCGGGACCGGAAAAATAAGCTTTTAATGAAAATCGGCCAAAGATTACTAGTACTTTACTGATGTACTTTTTCAGTTTTTTTCGATTTTCTCAAAATTTGCTCCAACGATTTTTTTTTAAATTCAAAAATCAATTATTTTTTAGATGCTCTTTAAAATGTATATTCTCATTTTGCGATTGAAATCTTCTGAAGACCACTTTACTCTTGTATTTCATAGGGAAGATAGGAGAAATGGTTGCCATGGTAACAAAATATAAATATTTTCCCATACTTATAAATTTTACATCTGAATTCAAATGTTCCGTACTGTCGGGAACTAAATATATGTCGACACAAAAAATCTGGTGTGACAAGCACAGTACACAACTTTCGATTACCGAAGGTAAGAGAAAGTTGTGTGCTGTGCGCCAGTCACACCAGATTTTTTAAATGCTTTTATTTAACTTACTCTTTCAAAATCACCAACTTTAAGTCTTTGTTAAGGACACTTCCCGATGGGCTAGAGGTGTGAAATTTGATATTTAAGGGTCATTTTTGATGACGCAAATTGTGAGTTGGGTTTTACCAAAATAGACCAAACTAATGTGGTACTTTATTTGAAACCTCACGCGTATTAATCTAATTTCAAAAGACTTCCCAATGGGCTAGAGGTGTGAAATTTGATATTTAAGGGTCATTTTTGATGACGCAATTAGTGACTTGGGTTTTACCAAAATAGACCAAACTAATGTGGTACTTTATTTCACACATTGCCTTCTTTTTTTAATACTCTTTAATAAAAAAAGACTAAAAAGTTTAAAATATAATAAAAAAAACTTTTAAAAAAAAATGCTTTTATTTAAATTGAACTAAAAAGAGAGAAATAATTTAATTGTTCTTGTTAAAATTGTTGAATATTTATGACTTAAAATAAAAGCGTGGGGCGCTTCAAAGTGATTCCGAGGCTCTAAGAATATACAATTTCTTAAAACTATCAATGTGCGCCCCACGCTTTTATTTTAAGTCATAAATATTCAACAATTTTAACAAGAACAATTAAATTATTTCTCTCTTTTTAGTTCAATTTAAATAAAAGCATTTTTTTTTTAAAGTTTTTTTTCATTATATTTTTATTTCTTCGTGAGATGGGTTATAAAGTATATAGGTCCCCCTATATTGTTTTTAAATTTATATTTGAAAAGACTTCCTGGCATGTGGCAGAAAGTTCAACACTCCGCGGGTCACCTATCCATGGTTAAGCAGTATTTGGCTTTGCTTATTATTATTACATATACTGTATATTATTATTATATAATTTTTTTTAAATAAATAAAAACATTCACACTTTTTCTCATTCACTCACTCTCACACACACATTCACACGGTCTTTTCGGCAACTTAGGCCATTTAAGACTTTGACGATAACCGTTGTAATATATATTATCTATTGTGGGTTGAGGCATTTTTATTTAAGCCATCTGGTATCCAAATGGCTTAAATAAAATCATCGGACTGCCTGGGTCCGAACCCGCGACGTTTGGTATAGGAGGTAGGCGCGCTACCTATATTATTATATAGATAAATATAGAGTCTTTTATTCTTATAGTTAAATAAAGTTTAGAATAAAATTTTATTAAAGCATAAAAAGATAAATCAATCAATTTGTCAATAATTTCAAATGCTGGGAGAGCATCGATTTGTTTTTTTCTAATTCGATCGGCGCCCAGAGTGCAGCCAGGGAGCCTCGCTTCACTCTCGTCTAGGCTTTTCTTCACGCGCAGATTCGCTTTTCAAAAAGTCGCTATATCTCTCTTATTTTGCGTTGGATTTGTGGAAAAATGCAAAACTGGTCTTTTCAATCAATTATAAAGCTATATTTATTTTTTTATTTAACTACGACCACATAAAATGGGGGTTTATTAATTGCCTTTTACATCTTCAAATTTTAACTGCCTCTTTCATTTTCTAATTATCCTAATTTATTGTTTTTTAATTAAATAAACACATTTAGGCCTTGATATTGATTGAATAATTTAGTATATAAAATATTCAAGCAAAAACAATGAAATTTTAGTCTCAAAACGTTCTGAAAATGATTAAAAATCGATTTTCCAAATTTATTTTGACTAGAAACTGTGCGACCAGTCACACCAGATTTGTTAACTTATATTAAAAAACTCTTTGTGTGTGTGTGTCTGTCTGTGTAATTTGCCTTTTTCTTAAATTTATTTACCCCCGATAAAAAAAAAAAAAAAAAACTGCAAAAATATTTTTATTTTTCTATTAATATTTTAAATCCATTTTAGGTATTAAAAGTTCGCCACATATCACATAACGCCTTTCTAGTCCCCCCCTCCGCCCCTGTCACAGTTAGCCCATCTACAAATATTATGTCAAAACATAGAACCTCCCCCCCCCGAATAAAATTTCTTTTACAAAATTCCAAATTTCATATCATTTTACTTTCTTTTTTTTTATAGTAAATTTTCCCTCGTGACTCAAATAAATCACTCCATTTTTCCCTGTTTTGGAAATCATTCGACCTTTTTTTTCCAAAAAATTTTATAAATTCAACTTTGAATTATTGTCCCACTTAGAGAAACCCCCGGGCCCCCAGTTCACAATTAGTAACGTTTTGGCCGGACCTCTCCCTCCCCTAACGCGTTACGTAATATGTGGACAACCCCTAATGTATTTATTTAAGATTTATATAATATTCGTTTATTTAATAAAAATTTGGAGTGCGGAGATTTGCTAATAAAGAGAAATAATAAAAAAAAAACTGTTTGAAAATTTTTATATACAGATAAAAGGAAAAAATTTTTCAGAAAATATAGAACGATGATCCTTTTTACTATCATTTGATTAGTTGAACGGATGGTTAGATTAAAGAAAAAAATATATTCTTAATTATTCACTTTTAATTCCATGGGAATATTCTCTAGGAAATTCTAAACTCATTACAAAAATCCGGATGCGAATTGGATGCGCCGTTTCCGAGTTTTAGACAATTGAATTATACGAGATTTTATTCATTTCCATAGTTATTTATTTCGGGTTCTTAATTTGGCCAAAAGAGAGGAGGGAGGCGAGTTGAAGGCTCCCCCCCCCTCCGCTCGGATTGTCGCCAGGCGCCCTCCCCTCGTTTCTAAGAAATATGATTTCTCTTTTTTTAAAAATAATAATTTAATAGCTTTTAAGTTAATTTTTTTTTTTTTGGAACATTTGCAAGAATTATAAAAATTGAACGAGAAAAATGAAAATAATTAAGCAGTCAGAGAGAGTATTGCCAAATAAATGATTGTTAAATAATTAGTTAAAAGATGTAAAAAAAATCTTGATTGTCACATGGTCGTTATTACTTTCTCTTACCTCTATATATATGTTAGTATATATAGAGAGAGAAAGTATTGGTTTCATGTCAAAAATTCGATATCGAGATTTTGAAGGATATACACGTTTTGGAGGTCCCCTGAATCTAAAAAGTGGTTTTCGCGACATGGTCTGTCTGTCTGTCTGTCTGTGTGTCTGTCTGTGAACAAAATATCTCAAGAACGAAAAGAGCTAGGAGGTTGAAATTTTGTATTTAAGTTAGGCACCCCCCCTGGGACGTGACAGGAAGCTTTTTGAACAAAATCGGCCAAAAATTGCTAGTACTTTACTGATGCACTTTTTCAGTTTTTTTTCGATTTTCTCTAAATTTTGCTCCAACGATTTTTTTTTAAATTCAAAAATCAATTATTTTTTAGATTCGCTATAAAATGTATATTCTCATTTTGTGATTGAAATCTTCTGAAGACCACTTTACTCTTGTACTCCATAGAAAAGATAGGAGAAATGGTTGCCTTGGTATCAAAATATAAATATTTTCCCATACTTATAAATTTTACATCTTGAAAATCGATTGTACCCTACTGTCGGGAACTAAATACATGTCGACACAAAAAATCTGGTGTGACAACACAGTACACAACTTTCGTTACCGAAACAGTGGCATGGTGAGCTTAACTCGCGCCCGGGGGGCAATACCTTTTAGCGCCCCCCCATTCGAAAACCATAAAATTTATATGTAAAATATACAAAATTATTATATTACACTGGCACTAAATTTAAAATATATTTTCCAGAAATCAATTATAATTAAAATAAACTTTTTTATCCAGCAATTTTTTGTTTTGCGGACCATTTGGCGCCCCTTTGTGAGTAGCACC